>JANHFX010020298.1:0-16169 GCA_027560015.1 Chloroceryle amazona
GGTTGTTCTTTCCCAGGTGCAAGACTCTACACTTGCCCTTGTTGAATTTCATCAAAGTTCTTCCTGCCCAACCCTCCAGCCTGTCCAGATCTCGCTGGATGGCAGCACAGCCTGCTGCTGTGTCAGACACAAATGTTCTAGACTCCATAACTTCTTACATTCTTTTAATCCTGGCATTAAAATTACACTCACTACACAAAAGCTAAACCATTCCTCCTTCTTTTCCCAGAAAAACAAAATGTTTTATCAGTCCTCTTCAACGAAACCCCGTCAAGTCTGAAATGAAATATTTGATTCTTCTGGTCACTTGCAATGAAGTGAATGAGAGATCTCTGTTCTTACGCATGTAAGGATTGGCAATGGTGCCAAAACTTCAACAAACAATTTAGTTGCATTCCATTTGTAAATAATCATGGCAGTATTAACACAGCTTATTGACCATGGTCATGCTTCAAGTGAGTGATGTACAAAAGATGCAGTGATAGCTGGAGAGCTTTTGAATTTGAGATTTTTTTTTTTTATCACAAGAACCATCTTTGGTCAAATTAGGTTTCCTAAATTATTCACCCAAACCCATGTAAAAACATGTAATTAATTTGCTTAATATTAATGATTTCTAAATAGTTTTAGAAAAAAATCAAACTAGAAATTACAACTATTCTACAGTCTAAGAGCTATGCAAGTTTATGCATTTAGATACCTTGTTGCAGGCACAAAAAATAGATCTTTCTGCCAAGTTTGGGTTAGACTCCAAAGGCAATACTTTGTGCAATCTATTTTTTGATGTAAATTACGTGAATTAAAAAGATGCTTGGGGAATTATATGCAAGCATATAACAGCAGAATTTGTGAGTGGTACTCCATTTACTTGACTTTGCCTTTAAAAATAAAGTTTACATTTATATTTCTGATTACAGAATCCAAATTTCACCTGGGCTAATTTGCTACATTTCTCATTTTCTGTTTCCCCACGTCTGATTGTTGGAAGGATGTGTTTCCTGAGGAAAAACAAGCCCCGTGTGTTCCAGCAACACTGCAGAATATGATTTCAAGCAGCAGTTATCTACTCACATGCTATTTTCCCATAGACTAGCATTATGCTTCTTAGATTTTTATGGTCATAAATATATGCTACTTTTGAGTGCCATTAACAAAACATGTGAATTAAGTACTTCTTGATCTCAGGATTTAATAAAAGAAAAAGTAGGTTATGAGGGATTGCAACCTTGTTTTCCAATGTATTCCACTGTTTCCCCTTTTATTCTCTTTGATTAGAGCTTTGGACTCAAAATTTTGAAAAAGAGACAAGAGACAAGGTACAGAAACAGTATTGTTGTTTCCCTTGTTATTATTACCTTTTAGGTTAGTTTTTGGTGCTTTCTTACTAATAAGTTTGGTAACATATGAAGATATTTCAATTGCAGCCTCAAAGGCAAACCTGATAGCATGAATTTCATATGGACAGTCTGTGTTATGCTGGAACATAATAAATGCATGCCCTTTGAAATGTCAGCGGGACAATCTTCATAAGAAAGCCTTTCATAATTTCTCCTTGAATATGTCTTTGATATGGATGTTATAATCTGCAGAAAATACTTAATTTTGCATCATTATTCAGATCTAAGTGATCCTTAGATTCATACACCGATTTTACACTCAGGAGCTGGGAAGATAGAAGTTTAGCAATTACATAATCCAAATAAACCAGTATTACACTAGCTAGTGTTACACAGAAATTTAATAAATGCACAGTTTGATAGCACAATTTTGTCAATGTTCCGTTAGTTCTTTGGTCTGGCTTGTGCTAAACCACTAGTAAAATGCAATGTCTTCACATATGTAAACAACCAGTAGAAGATCTTGATTGCAGCTACAGCTTCGCATAAGAGGTTAAACTTTACAGTGAAGCTGTAGGAGTACAATTTTCAGAGATATTTATGGCTAGGGATTCACAGACAAGAAGCAGCAGAATAAGTTGCTGGTCTCCTATTCAGTACCGTCTGATTGACTTCTACTAGTGGGCATCTGATTTTATATTCTACTTCATCACATAAACTGATAGTGTCTAAGAAGAACCAAATCAGAAAGCACGACAAAGATAAAAAGAATTTGTACAGCAGTCTCCCTTGCAGAACAGAAGTGAACAACCTCTGTAATGCAGTAAGTGTCCAAGGGAAGGACACAGGAAGGAGGGTGGAGTTAAAGGGTTGTCCTCCCATGGGAAGCTGCTTCCTGCTTCCAAGCTCAAGTTCTTATTCTCTCATGCTCACCTAGCTTCTGCCCTAAATAGAGTTTCTCCTTCCATATGCTTTTAGCTTCAACATATGCCTTTAAGATAGCTTTACAACCTCTCTCAGTTTTCATTTTTCTGCTTAAAGCAGCCAGTCCCTTTCATTTTACACCCATAAAAGAGAAAATTCATTCATTGGCTCAGCGTAATTTATGTTGTTGGCAGCTTTTAAGCCCAAATATGCCTTTCTCAAATAGGATTGAACAAAACTGTATCCCACATGAAGTCTTGGTAATGGCAAGCACAATTTTATTAATACCTTCCTATCTGTAATGGAAATACCTCATCTGCTCTACAGTTACTTCATATATGTTTTCTACAATCAGATGTTTCACTCTGATCTCTTCTCTGTCCTCTAGCTCCAGTTAATAAATCTCTTTCTTTTAGTGCAAAAACAAACTAAGGACTAATCGTACAGTTTTATTCATTGCATTGTTTGTTCTGCCCCTGTTACTTCAGTTCTCAAAAGCATTCAATTTTCCATAAGATTATTTTGCTATTTATGCTTTATTTAAATGCTTACTCAATTTGTGCCACCAGCAAACTCTGCTAGCACATGCCTGCTCTTGGATTTATCCCACTGAAATATAAATGACATTATTTATGAAGTGGGAGAAGAATCAAGGAATGGCAATATGCTTAGGGAGAAGTGTCTGGAATATGATAAGTTTGAAAGGAAATCTCAACTGCAGAGCCAAAGCCTCTCTGTAGTTTATGATTCTTTTTTTCACTAAAGCATGTCTGCCTAAGTGCTACATCCAAATATGACAAGAGTATTTTATTTATTTTTCCTTTCTGTTTATTGACTTTTTCAAAAGTAGTTATTGCTAGTATTGTTAAAATTGATACCCCCAAAACGTCAGTATTTTTACCTTATATTAACAATGTTACACACAGAGAATGGTAAATAGATTGGAAGAGGAGGGAAAGGGCTACAGGCTTATTTTTATTTTTGCTTGTTTTCAGTTTTATTTTTGACATTTTAGATTTTTTTTTATTTATTTAATCAAATTTTCCTCCAATGCTCTTTGTTTATTTCTCTAGAATTTATTTCTGCTCTATAGGTACACTTATTTTCTGTGTTTCAAGTCTTAACTAAGTTAACCTTTATTCATATGGTCTGATAATGTTATAGGTTTGATTCCCTTTGGTGAGCTCTTATATATGCAAGCAATCCCGAGGCAAAATGACAGCAGAGACAATCTCATGACATGGTAAATATAGTGTACAAGAAATTAATTTTTAAAACCCTGAATTTGTGCCAGTCTGGACATTTGCTTATAATGCCTTAAGTAACTTTCATGTTGGGTAGAGGACCTTCTGCTTTGGTATGAATTTCATTTTTTAAAGAACAGATTATTTTTTCCATAATATGCTCTGAAAAAAAAAAAAAGAAAAGAAAAATTTAACAGAGTTGATAAGAAAGCTAGAATTATTATACTATCTTAATTTTAATTGTATTTAGATAATGCGTACTGTTTGGGGTTCAGAGCAAAGCCTAAGCTGTCTATCTATTATTTCTAATATGTTTCAGATAACATCTTAAAAAAAGAGTGCTTCTATTAAGTTTTCAGTCACATCTACACCTTGTAAAAAAAACATTTATTTCATAGTTTTTCAATGTGTGATTAAGAAAAAAACATTGCGCCTGACAGTTGGTTTCTTTCTCCTTTTGGTTTGCCCTTCAAAATCATGTAGGCTTTTTCGGTTATTACTGTCTACTATGTTGGAAGCAATTAAATCAGCCAAAAGGAGGGGAGTATTATTTCTTTGTGTGCTTTAACATATATATGAGAAACAAGACATGAAAAAGATTTTTAAATAGTACATCAAAACAAAAGACAAGATAGAGTAACTATGAAAGGAACACTAAAAAGAGAATATCTCTGAAGTCCATTTTACTCAGAAAATTTATGTGAGTTTCTGTGCTCTGTGGAGAGAGGAGGCTCACAACAGGAGTTGAAGAAAAATTCCATGGTAAAAATTAAAGGTGAATATGTCCATTAATCAACACTGTGGTGATCCTGAGAAGGTGCTTCATGCTTCACCTTTTTTAAAAAAAATCTAATCTAGGCTCATAAGGTAAGCCTTTCACTTTGTCAACTGATTTCAGATTCAAATGACTGAACCACACATTGCTTTGAGATGTTATCCTCAGTATTGTTCACTCACATCTGTTATAAAAAAAGAACAAGCAGTGAATGTTTTTCCACTGATGAACAATCAACTGGCTATAGATTAAAAAACCCTCAGTGTCATTAACTCACTCATTTTCCATTCCTAGTAAGTCTTTTCTTCTCTGTCTTCATTCACTAAAATAAAGAGTCCTGCCTATAGGAATTAAAGCTCAAAAGAACTATTTTAATGGTCTAAAATATACCTATGGATTACTTCATATTTCAGTGATAATTCCTTCATATTTCATTGATATTTCAGTGCTGAATTTATTACACAGATAGAAAACTGTGTACTTGCAAAAGCAGCTGCTTCAAACGGTAAGTAAGTATGTGGATTGTCTTCAGGTATTCAGGCAGCTTCTCAGGTAATCTCAGGACCAAAATCCTGGACTAGTCAGGAAATATTTGTGCTATGTTCAGGTCACAGAAGTCTCACATATTCCACAGGGAAGGGTACAATGTTTTAGAGGCAGTCTACCATTTTTCTCTCTGAAAAGGCATATTTGTTGGCAAGAAGATGTAGCGAGACAGAAACTCCTTATTTGCTGCTTCTGCCTCAGGCTCCTTCATCAGCAAGATCTGTTTCTTCAGGCCTTGAGAGGCAGAGATTGTGTGAGGCTTTCTCAGTTTGGAAGAAATTAAGAGGAAAAATTTTCTTCATACATTTAGAGAATGTAAGGGAAGAGTTAACATCCTGGAAGTATTCTGTAATTCATAGCAGTCACAGTTTTATTGTTAACCTTCCCTTTACCCAAAAGATGACATTTTGGGGAGCAGCAGTATTCACGCTTTTTGTGTAACTGTCCCTGGTTTGACATTCATCTGCTTTGTCTGTATAATCCTTCTTAGCTGTATCAAGGAAGCTAAGATGCAACCTGTTTACAGTAAAATGCTGCTCATGCCAGTCCATCTTTTTCCCTAAGTCAGTGTAATAACTCTATTACAAAACTTAGTAATCTTAACAGAAACTAGGGAGAAGTCCTGAATAGAAGTTGCACGTCTGTCTGTTCTGTATTAGTTTTTGGGTACCCTGAGAAATGTTTTGAGGTTGGGTATAAGGGATTTTTGTTACAATGTATTACTAAACGTCCCTTAGTAAAATGTTTTCCCTTTTACATGTATGTGTAAATGTGTATGTATATGCATAAGTGTATATGTATATATATTCGTGCCATTTGGTTTAATTAGCACATTTTGTATATTCTGATTGTGGCTGCTTCTTAAGCTTTTGTAGAATTAAAATTAGATCTAAGTTGAATAGTGAACACATATACCTACATATTTTGCTTGGGACTGGAAAGTGGTTAAATGATCTTTGGAGAGTTTCTCTGGTTTGAAAGATAGTGAACAATGGCATGGATGTATAAAATAGTGAGTCTGAGGACCAACAGTTTTTCTGAGGACCAACAGTTTATCCTGGTGAAGAAGGATTGTCAGAAAGTAAAACAGAATGAGGATAATGTTCTCTTCTTCAGGCTTTAAAGTTTCAGAGAGACAAGAAGCTTTTAACCTATCAAGCTGTCAGTTCAAGGACCCGTTTCCTATTGCAACAATTGCTACTGATGATTGTCCATTGCAGAATTGGCACTGCTGGTTATGGAGTATTGAATTACTCTCCCTGCTTCAACCTAGAGGCATTCATGAATATTTTAAGTTTTGCCATTTTTCAGATTCAGCATTAGTATGCTAGGCAGACAGTTAAAGATAAGCTAGAGACTATTTTTCATTTCCTCCCTTTAGGTCAAGCATGCTGGAAAAGAAAGCCTCTTTAGTCTCAGTGTATGGGATCATAAAATATTGAATGACTACTGGTTTAAATGCACATTTAGAAGAGTGCGAAAAGTGTTATTTTGTATATTCTTGTGGCATGAAATATGACATGGCCATGATTTACCCCTTTGCTCAGATGATAAAATGAGGATCTCATGAGAATCTATTTCAGCACAGGTAGAGAAAACACAAGAAATTAAAGGGATGTTGGTGTCTAAAGCCTTCCTGTAGGCATATTACTCACTGATAGTAAAGAATGGAAACTTTCTGCCATCTTTGACTTCTCTTTGCTCACACTTTTGGCCTGTATCATAACCAAATGAAACTTTACTTGATACTTACTTGTATTCTTCCAACAGAAGGAGAAATCTCTTATTCCCATGTAATGGTGTGTGACAACCAGTTATGCTAGCACCTGCCAGTAAATACTTTTCAAAACTGCTTATAAAATGTAATTTCTTTACTTAGGAAATTGTGTCATTTTACCATTTCTTCTCAGGCAGAAAAAGTCATTGTTTTGAAATCTTTTATAGAACAAATTTTTTAAAATTGCCTGTCAATTATTTTGAAATTATGGAAATATTTTACCTTATTTTGCCTCAACTATGTCAAAACATTTTACTTTAGTATAATCTTCTCCAGTAGGGAACATTGTATTACATATTACATATGTTTAAAGGTAATACTAACTTTATGTTATGGCTAAGGTTAAGGTAGATCATTCATAGAAGATGTGGTGCTTCACTGAAGACAAAGAAGGCATAATGATTTCTATGACATTTTTAGATAAGTGGAACATTTCAACTGACTTTGTTCATTCATATTGACAATAACATGACAAAAATAAACTGAGGGACTGAGCAAGACAGAGAAAGAAAGGACTTTCAGATGATAAAAGAAGAAAAAAAGGAAAAAAAAAAACTTTCTAAAAGAATGCGCTACAAAGATGTTGAAACTCCTCGGCTTTTGAAATGATCCTGTGCCAATAAAATTAAAAATAAAGTGAGACAAAATTATGAAACTAATATAATCATGCAAAGGGGATTTAATCCTAAACAAACATGTTAATATTGATAAAGTAAACACAAAAGAAAAAAACGCACATTTACGTTTATAATTTCCTTAAAAAGTGAATTTAACATATTCTTAAAAATTATTTTTATTTTGAATATTTTTGTATTCAGTAGAAAGTTATTCTCTTCTTATTTTTTTTTTCAGCAAGGATGGATGAAACTAGAAGGAGAGTTGACATTTGAGGCAAATATACACATGGTCAGAGTTCTCATAGTAAGCTTTGTACACTGTGAAAGAAGAGGTTGGATAGAGGTGAGAAGTGTTATTAGTGTCCTTACTAAGGGAAAGGCTGGGTTTAGCCACTTCAGGGGAAACAGGATAATTTGACCAGGCAAGAACCACAAATCCTTGTGTTATACATGTGTATTTTATAGTTCAGGATTAGTTGGGATTTCTTATTGAAGTAGGACAGACTTAGTGGGTACATGACACCTTAACTCCTTCTAAGTCAAACTTGCCATTTCTTTAGAGTAACAGCTAACTTTGGTGTCTTATTTTCAGTAGGTGAAAATATGGGTGCTGGGAGGAAGAAGTGAGGGAGAAAATACATAGTGACTATTTCTGTTGAAATACTTTGCCAACATTGTTCAGAAGGCATACAAAATCCTGAGGTAGAAATACAAACATATAATTACATTGTCTCTTTGCCTTGTCTTCTGAAAGAGAAAGTGATGACTCCAAAGAACGAAAATAAAGTATCACTTGGCAGTCATTAATATTCACAAAACATAACAGAGAATGGGACAGTGGTTAACCTGATTATATATGAAAACATGTATTTAAACAATATAATAAACTATAAGAACTGTAATCTTTATTTTTGGGAAGAGGTTTACTTTTAAACGATTGGTATTGATTGTTCTAGTAATGTACACAACCCTTCTGTATGCATTTTCCACTGAAATATGAAGCCTCTTGATTTTCCTTGCTACTCATCCACATGCAATTTTATGTTAGTTTTTAATGGATGCTGTTATTTGCAAGTTTGAAGCAATTGCCTATTGACCTGTCATTCCTCTTTGAATTTACTGATGAAGTTAGGGACACAATAGAAAATAAACATGTATAACATGAAAAACAATAGGAAAGTTATTACAAAAAGTTGGAAAATACATGGATGACCGCGCATGCAGAGCCAAGGGAAACCTTTCATGCACCATGACAGAGAGAGCACTGACAACCTTAATTTAGTAATGAAGTGTGACTATCAAAAGCTGTAGTTGTGTGAACAAAATCAGTAGTTGTGTGAACAAGCTTAACCTATGACAAGCTCACTGATGAGGGTACAAGTTTAGCATGTGTGAAAAGAAGACTCTGAGATAAAGAACTTTATGACCTTCCTCTAGCACAGACCAAGAGGTGCCTGCTCAGCACAAACATCAACTCAAACCTGCCCTTCACTGGGACCTCTTGGCCTCCAGAAAGCACTAAAAATTACACAATGATCAAAGTGAAATGGAAAAGAACATCACAATATACAGACTGGTCTTCTCAAGTGGTCCTATTTGACACCAAATTAATAACATACAGTGTTTTCCCCATTTCACTGTTATGAAGCCTGCCTGTTTATAACTACCAGTAAAATTATACAGCACACTTGGAGAGATCTACAAAGCTGCTTACAGACCATCAGGAAAACCAGGTCTTCCTGATTCTTTATGTTTGAGAGTAACCTGTGCAGTTCACAAAACCAATTACATCAATAGCACTCCTTGTTGCTTTTGCTCCCCAGAGAACTGTGGAAGCTGGGCCTGGTGAAGAGCCACCCTCTTCATCGGAGAAAGAGAGAAAAGAGACTCTGTTGCCATGGTGTGCAAATGCTTTTTCATAAATGTTTCAGTAAGGTCGTGCCCTGCTTGATTAATTCCAAGAGGTCACATTCATCTACTGCCACACAGACAGTTTACAGCAAATGTTCACTGAAGCCATTTCATGCTGACTTATAACCCTTCTTTTTTTTTCAGTACCTAATGTATTGGGATGGTTGTATTCTGGACACAGAAGCAACTGTCATAAAACCTGAAAAGCAGTCTCTTTTGTTCCCGCAACCTTCTTTTCATCCTGTCTGCCTTAATCAGCAAATACAAGTTAGCAAATTTTGCCCACCCTGAATAACTACAGACATACCCTGGTGCACATATAACAGAGAATGTTGACCTAGACATTTTTTCTATGCAATTTTGTATGGTTTATAGCATCATATGTACAAACACAGGAATGATACAGTTTCTGCAGTGTCTTGTGTACATAGTCCACAGACAGGGCAATGGACAATAGAAATGATCTTATGTCCTATGCCCTGCTCAATCTTCCCTCCCTCACACAAACTTCAAGTTGAAAATAATAAGGGGAAGTGAAGGACAAGGAGGATGTGGGTTCATTGTATGCTTGGGTACACCATAGCCTATGATGTAATGAGTGGAAGGAATAATTTCCAAACAAGAATTTCTGCTACAGTGTGGAGGAAAGCAGAACTGGTCATAAGAAGCAAACTAAGAAAAAAGGTTATCTACTTTTAGACTTCTCGTAACATGTGAAACTCCATGCTTCTTGCCTAAATGACGCAGATTATTTCAATTGTGAGAAATTTTATTTCCATATTTCTTATCTACAGTTTTCAATGAAATTCAAGGACAAATTCTTAGGATATGAATCTTCCCAAATTAAACTAAATTGGTGTTCACCTTGTTGCCTTGATGAAATCATTTTAATGTCACTATATCTGGTAATTACAACCGGTTAGTAGTACTCTCAGGAATTCTGTCTTGACAATGAAGAGTGCGAGACAAAGTAATGTCAGGTGGAAAAATAAAATGATCACTTCAGGTTGTGTTTATGTAGATAATGTTTTCAAATTTGTTTCATTATTATGATTTTCCTCTGCAAAATTAGATTTCTGAAAATCATGTTATTTTAATTACAGATCATTTCATCCCTCAGTTGAATTAACTCTCTTCACCTCCCTCACCTCACCTTGTCTCCATCCCCATCTGAAAGTTCAATTGCTGTTTGCCTTTTACTAGCAGCAGAGATGATTTAAAGGGCCTGTTGTGCACCTTTTTTGCATTTTCAGGCAAGTGAAACATCATTCCACAGAAGTTCTTGCCAATGAGGGAAGAACTGAACCAGAAGGGGACTTGTCTTGTTTCAGGAGCACCTAGCAATTCTGTTGTCTTCTGTGTTTGTAACCAGCCAAAATGGGAAGGGAGGAAAGAAGTAGTCACATATATCCCACTTGAGTATCTTGTGGGCACTACTTCTTCACAGCATACCACGGGACAGTACAGTGCATGGAACTCAGACTCTGAGAGCCCTGATGAAGTCTTACAAAGGTATTACATGCCATACTGAGGTCTGGGCATAGTATGTTCCTATTGCCCACTTTTTCAAGAGAAATCTCAAATGTCGATCAGGGTACTGAAGCTAGTTGTCTCCCCAAGCCACAGATCCTCTGCACATGGAGATGGATATGCTTTGGCTTTGGCTGGATAGCACAGCTAAGTGTGTGACTTCTCAAAGTCTACTCTTGTGGGAGGAAAAGGCAGCTGCTGAGAGGCACAATGAGAAATTAAGCATTTTTTATGTTCTCACAAATAGTTGGGGTCATGTAGCATAATAGCCTAGCCTGCTGACCTATCTTGCTGTGAGACAGAAATACAGAAAATGCAGTGTACTTTGTGAGAAAGGTTGAGATGTTTATAACCATAAGATTCTTGTGGTCTCTCTGGGCCCGGAGATCCACTGAGCTGGCAGCCAAAATGGCTGAAGGAGGGAGTCTTGTGAAGATAAGACTGCCCTGTTTTGCCTAAACCAACAGGCACAAACAAGTCTTGAAGGCCAGAGTGTCTGAGTGGAGACCTTTATCTAATTAACAGCAAAATTAATATTAAAGTTTATGACCCTGTGTATGATAATGAGCCTAAAGTAGTACATGCTAAACATATAGGACTATGTTACTCAACTATCCACCCAAATCATGATAAAAATCACCTAGAAGGAAGGACAGAATTAGGACCTAAAAATCACCAGTGGAATACAGCTCTTTGTGGGGAGAAGACTGAAAAGTCTAGCAGAGATGGCTGATGGGCTGTGCTCCTCTTCCTTCATCCAGGTTAAGGACACCTTCTTGGTAAGAATTGCATCTTCAATATATGGTATACCTTTTATTCCTAATATCTATCAGTGCTATAACACAGGCCTGTGCCCCCAGCTGTGTCGGATCTTACCCTTGAATTCTTTACTTGAGATCAATTATCCTTTTGCAGTCAGTGCATTTCTCAATGGCAACTCCCAACCTCTCTGTCGCTTTAGTAAATCAGACCTATCTCTTTTACTTTTAAACTGTCTCAGCTAAATCCTTAACTGGGCTCTGAAACAGGTAGCGGCTGTTTCAGTGGAAGCCCCATAGCTGGTCTCTGAGATAGACACAAGGGTGTTGGTTGCAAGACCCTCGGCCAGGGCTCTGAGGCAGGACTCCCAGACATACCTTAGACTTTGGAAAACTGCTCAGAAAAACCCTTGGTTTCTGGCAGGCAAACATCTCACTCCCACCTTTAATGCAACAGTAAAATTGTTATTGCAGACAGAATTGCCATGGAAAAATTGCTACAAAAATATGACTGTGCCCCTTCACAGCATTGGAAAGAGTGGGCCCAAAAATTTTGGAAGGATGAAGAGAAACACACTAACCAACAAGTGGAGAGTGAAGTAATTAAATCACTCCAAGATCTTGTAAAAGTCTTACAAGAGCAACTGAAAGATGAAACTAAATACCTCTCTGAGCAGCTTGTAGCAAAATGAGCAAATAACCATAAGTTGCAAACCTCTCTTTCAGAGGTTTTGGATCAAGAAAAGCCATGTAAGACCCAGACTGACAAAAATGATCCAGACCTGTTGTATCCCCTGGGAGATTTATAAAGTATTGGTGAGACCAGTCCCTAGGGAAAAGGGGGACCTGTATTGCAAACCTTGATCAAAATTGCAAACAAAAACCAATAAACAGAGAATAGGAACTTAAAATATTACTGGCCTCTGCTGAAAGGCAAGAGAGACACTTACAGAAAAGATAATTTTTTTTACTGAGGCAGATATCACCCTGGGTCTCATTTACAGAATTCTGCAGATTACTAGTGTACAGATCCTGAAACAAGGGACAAAGACATTTGGGATGATGGTGGAAGTAGGGTTCTGGTGGAAGATTCTGAGCCTACCCAGAATCTCTGCCTATATAACCATTGATTAAAACTGAAATCAAAGACGAGGAGGACGGTAATGCTCACTCTGACATGGTCTTCAACTGAATTAGCAAAGCTACAGGAAAAGTATTCCAAGCATCCAGAGGAGTATGAGACAGAATATGTGTCATGAGTTTTGCTTATGAGTGGTGACCAAATCTTACTGAGGAAGAAGCAGGAAGCTAGTGGGGCTTTGAAGTGTTTCTAACCACTCAACCAGGTGATCATAATTACTTGTTAACTGCACACATGTTGTCAAGTGAGCTGGTGGCATAGACCCACAGGACAGGTGAGATCCCCTTCTGGGTTCTCTAATCTTGCAGCATCTGTGCAAAAAGCAGCCTGCTTTCAAGGGATGTGTGAGAGGAAGGTGTTAAGGAGGTCTCCTATGCTAACTCCTATTGACCCAGCAAGATTAACTCCCATTATCTGCGGCTTCCCAGATGGCCTTAAGATGCACATAGGTCATGTTCAGGACTGTACACAAACTACCAGTGCTATGAACACTGCCACAGCTGCTCATGGCAGCTGGCCCACATAACTCCTGAAATTGTCAACTTATCAGAAGTGTCTACACCTTTGCCCCAGTCCAGAATTACTAAAGTTAGACAGTACCTCCTGCCAGACACTGCACATTTGGGAATTGACAGGGTGGTAACAACCTTGGAAAAAAAGGAGATATTATTGCTCACATGCATTCTACCCGCAGTTCTCCTGGCTGGCTGGTGAACAAGCCAGACAGTGGCAGCCGGCAACTGTTCTTAGGCAACTGAATGCCAATACACCTCCAACTGTCACCGTGCCAGACATTGCATAACAGATACCAGATACAAAAAGGACAGAGTGTGATCATTCCAGTGCCTTTCTGTCTCCTTCACAAGGTTACAGCACTACCTGCAGGCACTGCCCAGAAACCTACAGTACACAAGCCAGACAGTGCTGGTTAAACCACATCAGAATGGGACAATGGTACTAGATGGATAGTACTTACTTTTTGACCTAACATCTGCCTGTTGTGCAGGAACCAAGCATCTTTTATTTTTATTCACAGGTACTCTGAATGACAGCAAATTTCACCTCAAAACATGGATTTAGAATGCCCACAAGGACTCCTGAATATTTTCATGTTTGGTCCTTATGCTTCAAAACTATTCTATTTTTTGGACTCATAATTATCATACACATGTAATACCACTGTCAAGGAGATTCAGAGAATGGGTCCAGTATCACTAGCTATTCAGATGGACTGTGCCTGTTGTAACTATACCAGATATCTTAATGATACTTGGCCTCATTTATCTAATAACAACACTCAGCATAATGTGTTTTGTTCTGAGGTTAATATACCATCTATGTGACATACTGTATGAGTCAGCAGTGATGGCACCTGGACCACTGATCTTCCAGTAGGAGGTTGATGACATCAATGTACATTAACTCTTTGTCCCCCCTGGAGAAAGCGACCTCTTGCCTTTGTTTTGTAGGGAAGAACAAAAAGAGACCTGGGTGACCCATGAGTACACCCAGGAACTGCGATAGGATAGAATGGTTTGATATATAACCTCACGGGACAGATGGAGGCATTGGCCAATGCAACTTGTGCTGTATTGGAAGCATTGAATGTGCAACTACAAGAAACAACAAAGATGACACTACAAAACAGACTGGCATTAGACTTTTTACCGTTGCACGCAAATTTCACAAATTTCTGTTAGCAAACAACCAGATCGTATAAAATGTGTTGTCAAGGCCAGTAGAGAGCTCAGAGAAAGTCTGGAGGTTGAATAAACTTTTGCATAGATGAGGTTTTTTTGTTAACGGGCTGGCTGTGAAGCTTGCTGCAATCTGTACTGATAATTGTTTGTTATGATTATTATTTCAGTTTAGTTTGCTGTCTTGTAGTAAATCTATGGTAAACTATATATTGATCCATCAGGTGCGTATAATATCCTGTTGCATGGAAATGGAAACATATCTGGGTAAGGAGGAAGAGAAGCACATTATAAGGGGTACAACCAACACTGATTTTGTACAAGCTTGATTTGGGATTCTGTGTTGAGTGACTATAGTTATGGGGTGGATGATGCAGCATAATGGCCTAGATTGCTGGCCTAACTTTCTGGCCTAGCTTGCCATGAGAGAGAAATACAACTAATTTAGTGTGCTTTGTGAGAAAGGTTGAGATGTTTATAACCATGAGATTCTTGTCTTCTCTCTGGGGCTGGAGATCTGCAGAGCTAGCAGTCAAAATGGCTGAAGGAGGGAGTCCTGTGAAAAAAAGATGGCCCTATTTTGACTAAAGACCCTCAGCAAGGGCTCTGAGGCAGGACTCCCAGACACACCTTAGACTTTAGAAAACTGCTCAGAGAAACCCTTCAGCTCTGGCAGGCAAACGTCTCACTCTCACCCTCAATGTAATAAGTCACAGTCCAATTGTTTCAGTACCATGTGAGCAGCTCCAGATGAATACTCCCAGAATGACTCTGATGATGCTGTGTGGTGCTGGCATTCTAGTGAGGCAATTGTGTAAATATGAAGTGCCAGGGATGTGGGTATCTCTGAAGGGAAGGTAGGCCTTGACTAGATAACACTGAGAAAGAAAGAAACTTAAAAAATAAAATAACATCTTTTTTTTTACTGTTGAATTTGTCAGAGCTGAGTGAAGGTCTCAGTACAAACTTGCAGTTGTGAACTAGTACAACAGCCTTGATACAGTCCTTTTTCATGCCTGGAGTAAATGGTAGTTTAGTAGGCTTACTTTTTTGTATCATTTTTTTCTTTTCCTATCATGTTGCTTGGTAAGAATGAATTGAGAAAGTGAATCTGCATTTTGTAGTGTGAACTGGAAGTCACAGTGGTCTCCTGTGGAAATAACTTCCCAAAACCTACCCTGGCTGCAACAAAAGCTCTGTTCCTTTTAATCTGTTCATCACTAGTAGCTTCATCACCCTCAGGAACACAACTCTTGAGACAGGTCATGCATGTTAACCTGCAGGTCATGAAGTCTTTAAATACATAATAATTTTTTCAAAATCTTTCTGAAATCCAGTGTAATTTGAAGCAAAAGAATCAGGCCACTCCATCACATGTTGAGCTTGTTTTTGTCAGTGTGTGCTCCTAATCACTTACCAATTACTTATGCAGATTGGAGGAGCAGATGCTGAAAGTTGCTTTGAAGGCTGCCTTGCTGGGGCCCTATAAAGAGAGTGATTGTCGATATCCATGGGGGTTTTTTGTGTTTTATTGACTTCTAGGGGTTGGTTCATTTGATTGTTTCTTTGTTTGTTTGTTTTGGGTGTGGTTGGTTGGTTTAGGTTTTTTTTAGTGGGTACATTAGAAATATGTAAAAATTGTTTTTCAGTTAACCTAGATTTGCAAGGATTACGGTTTTAGTAGTTCTGGACAGCATTTTCTTCAGCTGTCAAAAGCCAACAGCTGATGGTTACGGTGCAGATAATCACAAGTAAGCAGTATTCTTGTTGAAAAGGATAAGCAGAGAAAAGTTGTGATGTTACAGATACATTTTCTTTTTTAATTTAAAACTAGGTTTTGCTTACCTAGTCTTACCTAGTCTTGTAAGCTTTTATTTACCTAGTCTTGTAAGATTTTATTTATTTTAAGGGC
>JANHFX010020300.1:5154-16493 GCA_027560015.1 Chloroceryle amazona
GTTCTGGGGTATTATTATTTAATTGTATTCATTCATATTTCAGGGGATATCTCAAGTTGGAAGGAACCCATCAGGATCATTGAGTCCAACTCAATTTCCATTTTGAAGGCACAGTGCTAAAGACAAACTGATGCTGGTGTTCATCAAACTCTGCCACTTCACCTTCAGCTTCGTACCTGAGACCTATGGAGCAGCCCCTAAAAGGGGATAAACCCACCCAAACTGAACTCAACTCACCACCTGAAAGAGTGGGGAATGACCCTGGAAGTTCAGAGTAATCCCAAGGGCTGGCACAGCAGGGCCAGCATCTCACCAACCTCAGCATCATCGATCTGCTCCTGGCCCAGATGGGTTAATTAATGAGACATTAACGAGGTGGAATGACACGTCCCACCGCTCACTTATGGTGCTAATTTCTGAACCACTCCGCCATAGACAAAGTGCAGTTAGTGCAGAGTAATTTGTGCTGTGTTCCCGGTGAATGAATTTAGGGGAGCAAATATAGTTATGCAGAATTTAAATTAAAGTTGACACTAATGTAAATACAGCGATGCAACTGAATGTTTAAGAAATATGATGAGGCTACGGTTTTAATCAGGTCCTTTTAACTCAGGTGGCATTTTAAATCCTTGCCATTTAAATTGGATAAAATCCATAAGATGGGAGAGGGAGCACCAGAGAGAAATGCAGCTGTGGAACATGGACCAGCTCTGCCCCCACTCCTGCCCAATGGATGCCTGAGGGGTACGTGGGTTCAAGGGACAGTCATGCAGCTGCTTGGAGAGGATATCTACCACATGGTAGTGGCTGGAAACTGTGTGTCTAGCTCTGGACACCTCCTCACCTGGAGAGGAGTGGGGAGAGCATCCCCATGGCCCTGCTGGAGACATCCCAGACCGTTGCTCTGAAACTCAACAGCTCGCTGATCCTACTACATCCATTGCATTGACTCTTGACAGAAGTGAAGGCACTCTCCATCTGTGTCTAGGGCATCAAAACTATGTTACAGGCTTAACAATCAAACTCTAGTGCTTCACTAACCAGAGACACCACTCCTCATCTCCCCCTCATACACGTGCAGCACAAACTGGGGAGGGGGAGGTGGGGTGTCTGCTGGTGTCTGACAAGTTTCCCCACCATTTTTGGAAGCTCTGCTCCCAGCCTAAATTATATATATATATTTATTTATTTTTTTAATAAATAAAAGCATAGAGGAAAGGGCAGAGCCTGCCTCAGCTACTTCAAAGCAGGGTGATCCTGCATGGGAGCTCCTCAATAACAATAGGCATTAACTGCAACATGTCAGGAGCTACTTAACAGGAGCATTGTAATTTGGCACGACCCACAGTTGTTTCTGTTACAGTTACCGGAACAATATATTTGGCAATTGAATTCTTCTGTTTTTTTTTTTTTTTTTCTTTCCAAGTGAATATAATGCTGCTGGCAGTTAACATGCTGCCAGCATGGCTCTGCTGCAGGTTTCTCTGCCATGAGATAAGGAGCTCTGGTGTGAGGCACCATCTCCATCACCTCCTGAGCAGTGGCAGGGCTCACTCACCTGCCAAACTGGGGTGGCCACATGCTGGCTATTTGCTGGTACCTGTCCCCTCCCTGGACCCCTCACCCAGGGCTGGAGACAGGCTTCTCTGAGCTGGGGCAGAGCGGCACTGGGGCATGATGCTTCCTTCCTTGGGTCACTCTGCTCCTGGAGGGCTCTTCCTGGGTCTCCAGCAGTACTTGTAAATGTGATGTCGGGGAACTAGTGAGACAAAGTATGAAAGGAGGTTAGAGCCAGGTGGGGTTGGTCTCTTCTCCCAAGGAACAAGTGACAGGACAAGAGGAAATGGCCTCAAGTTGCACAAGGGGAGGTTGAGGTTGGACCTGAGGAACAATTTATTCCTCTCCAGGGTTGTCAAGGCCTGTCCCAGGCTGCCCAGGGCAGTGGTGGCGTCCCCATCCCTGGAGGGGTTTCAAAGCCATGGAGATGTGGTGCTGAGGGACATGGCTTAGTGGTGACCTGTCAGTGCTGCGTTAATGGCTGGACTTGATGATCTTCAAGGTCTCTTCCAGCCAAAATGATTCAATGATTTAATGATTCTACATGATGAAGAGGATGTGCTGAAATAGCATCAACTCTTCTTTGCATCAAGCCAACCTGTTTGCAGATGGTACTGGGATGGGACTAGAAGAAGCACGTATTGCTTCGTCTCTACCCATTTTCCCCAAGAAATGTGACTGGGATGAACAAGAGTGAAGACAGGAAAAATGATCCTTGCCAGATTTTTCCTTTATTTTTCCAAAGGTGTTGGTGTTACCTGAGGATGCTTCATGAAGCAATGACATGGGATGAGCTGGCCAACCCTGAACAGTGACCTGTGATTTGAGTCTATATACATATTTCAGTCAAGCTTCATTTTCCGCTTCCTTACTATAAATGGAAGCCTATACTGTGTAATAACAATATAATAACTATACAAATAATAATAATATAATCATCAACCAGTTTTGGGGGAAAAATAAGTCTTTTTCCTGGGCTTTTTGAGCAGTATGCATTTAATTACTGGTTCCCTTCAAGCATTAGGGATGCTTGTGCTGGGCTTGTGTGAAGTTTAGACACCCTGAATTCGGCCCGAGATGTTGGTGGGTGCAGAGGTTGGACTCGTGTTATCCCAGGTAGGTCCTGCTTGTCAGAGCTGTCTCCCACAAGAAATGTCCAGACCCTGGCCCCATCTCAGCATCCAGAAATCTGCCTGCCTGAAATCCCACTGGCCTGGCCCCGAAAAGGATTTCATCTATCCAGAGCTGCCCTAATCCCCTTGTGTGACTCAGCATTGTTAAGATGCCTAAAAGAGCAATAAAAATTGTTATAATGCCACTAATTATCCCACCCTAGATATCCTGGCTGCCCTGCTACAGCAAAAAGAGATATTACAAGAGTCTGATTCAGGGAAGAACATGGAGAAAGATTCAAAGGAGAGGCAAGACATCCCAAAACAGAGGGAAAAAACATGCGCAGCATCTCAGGTGGTGGGATGAGCTTCTACTCTCCCTGGAAGGGAGAGGGGTCCCAAGCAGAGTGATTTTACCCCACGGCCATCCCCTGGCCTCTTGCCTGCTCACAGATGACTATGTCCACAAACCCTGCTAAGGACTTAATGAGCTTCCAGACGGCTATTGTCTTGCCAAATTTGATTGAAACCAGCCAAGGAGTTCAAGGGTTAGGAGGGAAGGGATGTACAGACAGGGTGACACCAGAAAGCCTGTCTGGGTGGAAATCAACATTGGTGTGAGGTTCTTACATTGGTGTGAGGTTCCAAACTCTTTGCAGTGATGGTAACTGATGTTGAAGAGCACCTGGGTGGCCCTGACTCACCATTCTTTAGTGGTTTAATATCTAGTGGGTAAGATGAGGAAGGAAGAAGCAGAGAAGCTGATGAAGAAGTGGAGAAGGCGACGTGATCAGCCCTTGTTTTGCTGTGCCAGCCTCCCTAGCAAGCCTTTTGCTTTGCAGACCTGCTAGGGAAATATTAAAGAGGCTGCACAAGGTGATTTTATTTGCGAGGTTAATTTTGGTCCCATGGCTTTTTTCCAGCTTTTCAAGAGAATTGCTTCCACAGGATGGGCCCCTGTGTAGAAGGAACAGCAGCTACCTGGGGAGGATGACCAGCCCTTATCGAGAGGCTGAGGCGAAGTCCAAATTGCTCAATGCCTTTTGGGCACTCCTTGCACCTTGCCTAATGCATTTGGAAGGAGGGGGAAGGTGAAGCAGAAGGCAGCTCTGCCACCTCCAAATCTTTTCTGCTGTGGGAGCCAGAGCCCCAGGGCCATCATCCACTGCTCAGCTTCTCCCTGCCTGGCCACAACAAGTGGGGTGGCTTTTTTTTTTTAACATCTTGAGACCGTCAGGAATGTTTTCCATGCATGAGCATAGTGCATTCAAAACCCCGAAACCACCTTCATCTCAGCAAGGCCAACACAGATAAGAAATAGCGTTGAAGTTGGCTGAAATGAGTGGCAACATCTGCTGCACAATGCCCTGGCTGCCACTCGCCGTGACCAGGGAATGGCACTGGCAAAGTATGCTGGCAATGTTTAACGAACCATCCGTCTCCTACATGGGCCCACTCAACAGAAACCTTTGTTTGAACCACAAGCCTATTCAGTCCTGCTCCTGTCTCCTTATCAGGAATATTAATCTCTGAGGTATCCCTATATTAATTTTAAAACCAGCCTTTATTATTCTGAGTCTTCCTCTGGAGTGGTGAGAGGATGAGGAGGCATTTCTGGTGCTGATGGGTAAGCCAGGCTCCATGTTTACCCACTACTGGCATGACTCATCCCTGTCATCTGCACCAAAAACCCAATGCATCGTGGCGAATCCCGGCTCCCTCCATGAATGCTCATGTTCTCATCAGCACTTTTTTGCGGGGAAGAGGTTGCATGTCCCATGTTAACTCCCACATCACCCTGGCACGACACCTTGCGGAGGTGGTGCTGCAGTGGGAGCATCTGTGGGCATCCCTGATGGACATCCCAAGAGAGAGGGGTCATGGAGGGGCAGTGAGGAATGAGCTGGGCAGAGGTGGCTGTTGGGAGAGCGGCTGCAGTGGGGGGCTGGGCCCCGAATTCCTGTCTGAGTGCTGTGCACACACATCTTATCTCACCTGACTGTGTTTGCGCAGCAGGGAGCCAGCCACCCTGGTGGGGAGGGAGGACAGCCAGCACCTGCCTGAATCCCCTTGCTTCAGTCCCTTCCAGCCCCGACATGTCTCTACACTGTTTTCTGTGCCCCTGTTGGCTTTTTCACAAGATCTTGGTATATCCTGGTCCTTAACCCCCCTTGATGGACCTGGTCTCCATGACTTGTCTCATTGCAAGTGTTACAGAATGTCATTCATGCTGCCGATCACAGCCATATCTCCTGGCATTGAGATCCACCCAAGCACTGTTCATTGTTATTTCAAAACTTGTTTATTTGCACTTTCTGGTTCTCATGACAGCAGGGTGGCAGGTCACAAGTATCATGTAGAGATGACACAGCCTTACAGAATCATAGAATCATTTTGGTTTGAAGAGACCTCGAAGACCATCAAGCCCAACTGTTAGCATTGCCAAGTCACCGCTAAGCCACATCCCTCAGCACTACATCTCCATGGCTTTGAAACCCCTCCAGGGACGGGGACTCCACCACTGCCCTGGGCAGCCTGGGCCAGGACTTGGCAGCCCTGGAGGAGAATAAATTGTTTCTTGTGTCCAACCTCAATGCCCCCGGTGTAACTTGAGGCCATTTCCTCTTGTCCTGTCACTCATTCCTTGGGAAAAGAGACCAACCTCACCTGCCTCCAACATCCTTTCAGGGAGTTGTGGAGAGTGAGAAGGTCTCCCCTAAGCTTCCTTTTCTCCATCCTAAACAATCCCAGCCTTCACACAGCAGTTTTGCCTCCTCTTGAGCCTTCAAAACATCCCCTCTGAAAAAGGCCTCAAGTTGCACAAGGAGAGGTTGAGGTTGGACCTGACGAACAATTTCTTCCCCACAAGGGTTGTCAAGGCCTGGCCCAGGCTGCCCAGGGCAATAGTGGAGTACGCCCATTCCTGGAGGGGTTTCAAAGCTGTGGAGATGTGGTGCTGAAGGACATGGTTTAGGAGTGACCTGGCAGGGCTGGGTTCATGGTTGGACTCAATGATCTTAAAGGTGTCTTCCAACCCAAACAGTTCTGATTCTATGTTTCTAAGGTGAGGGGACAGATGAGATCTGGAGGCCCCAGCAGGCAGGTGGAAATCAGCTCAGGGTGCTGCAGGATGGAGGGGGCAGCTCTGACTGCATGACTCCCCTTGTTACCAAAGCCCCCTGATCCTGGTGATGTCAGGTATATACTCTCCTCATGCAGAAAGGAGCTTAAAGCCTTTATTGGAGCAAAACCAGGGTGTGCCAGCAGCACAAACATGCCACACACTCTCTCCTCTCTCTTGGTGGTTACAAGCACTGTGGGAAATGTCCAGCTCCTTATTAATAATAGAAGATGGGAAAGCAAACATGCCTGGCCTGCTGACCCACTCAGATGTACCTGATAGGTCCTCACTGAGCACATGGTTCTGTCTCGCTGTGGGGGCAAAGATGCTTTTCTTCCCCATTAATTGAGCTGGGAGGTGCCTGGGACTACCTGGGCGGGTGAAGGGCTGCAGCGGCCACTGCCCAGCCACCCCTGCCCTCTGGAAGCAGCCCCTGTAATTGCATATTTACTCATTGGAGGCTCTCATTATCTTATTATCATGAGAGGTTAACTGAGTGGCTGCGGGTCACCGAAAAGGCCACTAACAATGATAGGCAGGGTTCAGATTAGTTCGTTGGCTCAACATCACTCTGGCGCTGAGGATCTGATCCTGAGGATGTTGTGGACATGACTCTTCCTTATCCACCATGGAGCTGATGGGTTGGACGGTTTCTGGTTAATAACAACATGGGCTAGATTTGAACCAATGACCTAGATGGACATTTTTTTTCTGCTTTAATACCAATTTTCTACACCTATTGGCCTTCAGTTTAGTGAGAACATGATAAAAAAAATTAAGTTGTTGTTGTTGATAACTGTTGAGAGAGTTTAATAATGATTGTTTAAGAATCTCCAGAGAAACCTGAATGGAGAAAGCAAGAATCCATTTTCTGAAGTTCTCTGAAGATAAACACACACCTCAAGGATGGTTTAGGTGTAATAAGCTCTACTGGTTTTATGTGCACAGGGGGCAAGCCCAACATCCTTGCAACCTTCCCCTTTGCATCCCCAAAACTGGCATCAAACAATTGTGGCATTCACTGCAACTGAGCCCCTGGATTCAAGAACCTGGATTTTTTATTCCTCTGGTCAAAAGGAAGCATCACACTGAAGTGACATGGCTTTTCCATGCCACATGCCACCACAGCTGGGCTTTCTGCCTGGGTGTTCACATTGCTTTCAGCTATTATCCACCCTCATGAGGAACTGCTGGGACTTGAGCTTGGAAAGAACACCTAGAAGGATGAGGATTTCCACCCCATGTCAGGAGAAGTGGCCCCTTCCCCTGCCTGAGGTATGTCAAACAGCAGGCAGGCGGAAACCCTGCCTATGCTGGCAGGGGACAGAGGCTTCCCTGTTTGGATTTGAGATGGGGATTTCTGCGGCTGAAAGTACCTTTGTTATTTTTCCAGGAAAGCTTCCTTTTTGGCTGGCTTTGCCTCGGCATAGGATGCATGCGGCAAATCAGCTGTAGCGATGGGGAAGGCAAAATATTGAAACAAGCAATTATCAATGAGCTTTGGTTGCTCACTGGGAGATCAGTTTCCTACAGCTGTGTATAAATGTAAGTGATTTACCCTAGAAGCCAAATCACAGCTTCAGGGGTTTGTTAAGAATGTCTCTTAGATTAGAGCTTGGTGGCCAGGGAGGACCGTAATTAGGCTGCTGCGCTCATTAATCACTTGTGCTACTGGAAGACTCTGCTCTGCTTCCATTGCGGGTATACCTGGGAGCAGGTCCTGCTGACTGGTTCCCATTTGTCTTCTCCCCACCAGATTAAACAGCCTTTTAGCACCCTAGATTTTTCTCTCCGGGGGGCTGATCTTACACCACAGCCAGCTCATTTCTCAACATTTCTCAGCAGCTTGACAGAGACCCCGCGTCCCTGGCTGTAATTCACATTGGCGCCTTGTTCCAGCCCAGCTCTGCATCCTTGGCTGGCAGATGGAGCTGGGTCTGAGCTAAAGCTTGCAGAAAGCCCTGGAGATCTTACCTCTTGCTCTCTGAAAACTTTAGCCCAGAGCAGAGCAAGCTAGGGCACCTCAATAACTGGGCAAAGCAAGAGCTTCAAATTGAGCACCACTGCCAGCTTTGGGCAGGAGGATGTGGGGAGCCACAGGCTGAACATGCAGAACACCAGAAGCCTCTTTCCACCTCTATGGTGCTGGAATTTTTGCAGAAGGGAGTGATTCAGCACTTCCCACCCTCATCCTGGCCAATCCTGGAGAGCCCCACCCTACAAAGTGGGCCCAGGCATCCTTACCCACCTGGGATGCAGCAGCAGCTGGTACCTGTGAGGTGGCTTCAAGGTGAGGTAATGTGACTGTGAGTAGCAGCAGGCGCCGGGTTTTGATTTTGTCCTGGGTGGCAGGGGTCTCCTTCCCACGTCTGGATGCTTCCCATGGCTTGACTTTAAAACCCTTCTGTTTGTTCATCTGTTTAAGTGAAAATTAAAGGAGTAAATAACCACAAGTATCTAAAGGGACCAATCCTGACCTAGCTCTGCACAAGCTGAGGGTGCAGGAATTTTGAGTTTGTTAAATTTTATCACTCTTGCCAATGAGGCCTTGGCTGTGACGTGAGTGTGCAGGCATTTCTCAAGGACAGGAGAGCCCTCTGAGATGTGGCCTCATGGGTGATTTTATTGCCTCCAAGGGACCTGAGCTGGCTCTTGACTTCTCAGGAGTATTTGAAGTGGCATTCTTTGTTATAGCTGCTCTGCTAGACCCTTGCTGCAAAACAGCTGTACCCACTTGTGTGTTCCATAAGGCAAGGTGGAGGCCAAAGTTCTTGGTGGCCTTGGGTCTGTGATGTTTACTTTTTTTTTTTTTTTTTTTTTTTGGGGAAATCTGTCTGTGGACAGTTGGTTCTATGCTGGACTTGCTCTGAATTCAGGATGTGTTCCCATACGGTCGATGTGAACTGTAGTGTGTAGGCTATTGTGCAGGGGATACTTCAGTCTGAAGTATTTGTGTAGGAAGTTATAGGTACATATGTTTAGGAAAGGGTTAATTATGCTTACAGTGGTGATGGTATACAGAATTCCTCCCCTCTCTCAGCCATTGGGGTCTCTGGGTGTGAGGATGAGCCCCCAGGGGAAATATCACTGTGTGTATCTTATTCTAATCTTCCCTAGACATCTATTGTTGGCCAGATATGGACCATTTGTTCCTTTGATCTCATCAGACTGGGTGATGCTTATGTTTCTCCAAGCTCCCTCCCTTCACCTGAGCCCAAAAACCCTGCTCTGAGCCCAGTGGTGCATCCAACACCTACATCACCTGTAAAATTAATAGTGTTCATAGATTTAATAGAGACATAAGGCAGTGATGGGGTGCTCTCTGAATATTGGTGACCTTGGTAATTTCTCCAGACATGGCTCCTTTCCACAGGAAGCCTATGGTACCAAGACTTCTAGGCTCCTTCAATGTCCTTGAGAACTTTATCTCTGTGAGTCACCATTAGCTGGCCTTTACAAATCTGTGACATTTAAGGGAGTTTCCTCTTTGATCTGAAAAAAAACCCAACAAACTGGCACAAGGAGCTGGTGGCCCAGCCCTGCATTCCTCTGGTGGCTTTGGGGTGTGCCAAGTTCATGAGGGACATGGTGGCAGGGCTCCCTGGGCCAAAAGCTGCTTGAATAGAAACTTCTCAGCTGCCTTGCAGCTCCTCCATCTCCTCTTGCCAAAAGGATGGTCTCCAAGGCCTGTTTCCATTTTCAACAGTTCAGCTATGGGCATCCTAGGGGCAATGGCATAGAAATCCATGAAGCACATGAAGGAACCTTCCATATTTTCCCCATGTGCTCCATCCAGCCTCCATAGGCAGCCTTCTGAGACAGAGAGGGGTGTAGGTAGCATGTATTGGTGGCTGTCAGCTACAGAATCAGTAAGACCTTGGGGTGAAAGCTTACCAGCTGATGGGGTTCACCTGGATTTTCATATCTAGGTGTTATAAACACAGGGATAAAGCATGGCAAAGACCCTCAGCATGGTCCTCCTTCCATCCCAGTGCAGTTTTGGCAGGCTCTGCTCTCAGGGTGGGTGAGCAAAGCATGTTGTCAGGGTTTGACGGTGTCAAGGGAAAAGTTCAAGCACCTTCAAGTTTGACTGCGATTCTCATTGATGCTGGCACAAATCACCTTCCCCGAGCAGCTTTATGGGCACACGGGGAACTGTCTGTCCTTTATGCTGCAGAATGAGGGTTTCTGTTCCAAAGTGGCACAAATTCATTTTAATTGCAAAGTCAGAGAAAGGAGAACCAGCCACTGGTTCATTAATAGGTGTCAATGGGAAGGGATGTCATTCCTTCCTCTCTTAAACCACTTCTTTGAGAGGTGAGGCCCTAAAACTCCCAACATCTGGAATAATCAGGTGCTGGAAAAAGAAATGCAATGCAGAAAATAATTGAGGCCCTCAGTGGCACTGGGGGGGAGGAGAGGAGCAGAGCTAGGCATTCTGCATTCCTCCCTGGCCATACATTATTTGCTGGGGATTGTTTGCTCAGCCCCAAAGTGCACACCCTCACCCCCCCACCAATTGACAGCTGCTAAGAAATACAAAGCACCGTATTCAGATGACCAATATGGAGCGTATGAGCCACATGACATTTCAAATGTCCTGTATTTTATCCCAAAGGATGAAAGACCCTGAGGTTGGGGCCCAGGAAGCTGGTGTAGAACCAAAGGAGCTCTTCTGCATGGATTGGAGATGCTGGGAGCCTGACTCAGCTGGAAAAGAGCATGCATATATAGGTGCATGGGGTGTACGCACGCACACCTCGATGTATGCACGGGGAGAGGAGGGCAGGCAAAGGGAAGTCTGCAGGTGGGCAGAGAGACAGGGAGGCGTGAGCCAAGCTGCTCATTAGTACCTGGGTATGGCTGCCGCTGACCTGATGGCAAATATGAAATATCAAAGCGCTTGTCAGCACTCCTGAATGGGACAAAGAAAAGGCGCATTAATGATTAACTCCACTAAGAGCTCAGGCTTTTTTATTCCCATGGTGCTCGGACTATCTCGCTGC
Organism: Chloroceryle amazona; assembly: GCA_027560015.1. NCBI lineage: Eukaryota > Metazoa > Chordata > Aves > Coraciiformes > Cerylidae > Chloroceryle > Chloroceryle amazona. Next base: position 15,951 of record JANHFX010020300.1, read on the forward strand.
CATGTGACATGCTTGGGCCATTTTCTAGCAGATTGGGGAAAGCTAGTGAGCAAACACAGGTGCTTTCGAGTCAGCAGTGCTGTCAGGGACAACCACAAACACCACCAGCTATGCCTGCCTAAATTAGCTCCTGTGTTTGCCTCCATTTTTCCTTCCTGGAGATTTTACTTTCTAAGTCCGGTGTCTTTCACTCCTGTCTTCAACTATTCACACGCAGCGTTAAAAGATAGAGACAGAAAATAAAAGGGGGGAAAACACATAGAAAGGCTCCTCTTTGAACCCGCAATGCTGTGTGGGGACCGAATGCAAAAGACCCGAGTCAACTAATTAAAACTACTCGGGTCTTTAACTGCAAAAACAAAACACATTTCTTGTGCTCAAGTGGAATTATTTTTGTGATCCTCAGCAAACACAAAGTCCTGCAAACATGTGCTGGGTGCTGCAGTTGTGATTTCTAATAAGCCCGGAGCATAGCGTTGCTGGGAGGTGGGAGAAGGGAAGGGATTACAAGGCATTGCCAGCAAAGGGCAGGGAGAAGCACCA
>JANHFX010020300.1:16593-29833 GCA_027560015.1 Chloroceryle amazona
GGGTGGCCTTAGGGTGGGGGTGGGGGAAATGGTTTGCCATCACTTGCTGGGACTTACACCTCAGACAATATGTGTGACCTCCCCAGGGTTGCTGTTCAGAGTGAAGGTCCCTCTAGTGGTATTATTTGTTTTAATTTATTCCTTCCATAGCACGAATCAGACAGACTTTCTTTTCCTGTTCAAATATTTATATATGTGTGTTATTGCGCTATGCTTAGACTCCTTGCAATCACACTGGGGCAATAAAGAATAGACTATCAGTGTGCGGTGATAAAGGTACTTTGAGTAAACAGCAGAAAATGAAATAAAGTTATAAAAAAAGTGGTCCCGGGATGGTATAAATGTCTGTGAATAATCACTCTATCAGCCTGCCTGATCTTTGAGCAATTAAAAACAACAGGGGTGAAATAGCACCCACGCTGTGCTATTGAGTTGAAGTGCTGCCTCTTCTCCAGTACCAAGGAGGAGGAAAGCATCCTGCCCTTCCAAGGAAGGGATTTGCAGCCTTTCAAGCAGCCAGGTAATCCTGGTAACCTAGCTAATGGTGGGAGAGGGGTTGTAATAATTCACACTGGCCCGGCCTACCTTGGACCCCCAAGGGCTTTGGCTGCCAAAGGCAACAGGGAGATAAGGGGTTGGCCATTTGATGCCAAGGTTGTGTGGCTGGAGCTGCCTCAATTTTATGCCTGGGGACAAAAGTAGACCCCCTCAAAAATGGGATGGTTCCCCCAAAGGGAGGAGGATTCAAATTTGTAAGGTCCAAGACAATTTTCTGGGTTTGTGTTGACTTTCTGCTGATGCTGTGAGCTCAGCGTGGTCCCATGTTCCAGCTAAGTGCTGGTGACTGTTCATGGAATCTTTTTGGTTGGAAGTCACCTTTAAGGTCATCAAATCCAACTGTTAAAGGGAGACCATGAGGCCAGTCGTAGCCCATGACAAGCGTGGGGTAACTTGATGGCAGTAATATCCACATCCTCAAATCAAATGTTTTAAAGTGAATTAGCTGTCTAAACAAAAAGTTGTTGTTCGGCTACTGGGTGTCATTGGCAGGAGGCTCTGGCAGAGCAACTGTGTGTCCTGCCCTTGCCATAGCATTGGAAGTCAGATGCCCAATGACATGAAGTAAGGAGATGTTTCAGTCAGTGCATTTCTACAAGTGGTGGAAACTGCAGGAGTTGGAAACCAGTGTTCAGATTTTGTCCCAAGGACAACGATTGCAGCTGCAGCATAGTTCACTTAGGGGGGAAATTAAAATCTGTGTATTTAGTGAGATTATGCTTGAACTGGTACCAATCTATTTTGCCAAACTGGGCTGCAGCCAACTCCCTTCCCATGCGATAGTGGATAAATATCATTAAATAGGGAAAGATGAAGGTGATTGATGCCCTTGCATTAGCAGGAAGTAACATCACGTGCTCAAGAATGAAAGGACAAAATTGTGGAGATTTGGATGCAGATCATACAAATGAGACATTAAGCAACAGGGGCCAAGGGAGAATGAAAGCTGGAAAGTGTGATGCTGGGAAGAGTGAGAAGCTGTCTGAAGGAGTTAGAAATGGTGACGCTGATGGGAAAGTATGTGTACAAATCTTGACTCCTTCAAGACACCCCAGATATCAGGGTCTATCAAAACTGGGGAATGCTGGGGGTGTGTCCCCCTCTGGACACTGGGAGTTTTGGGGAGACCACAGCCTGATGCCATCTGTGTTGTGGTCTTCTGCCAACAGCTTCCTCCCATGAAGCTTCTCAACCTGGAAGTTGAGCTTGGGCTTGTTGAAGGAGAAGATTAAGAGCATTTATTTTCTCAAAACCAATCTGCTGGTGTTGATTTTCCATTTTCCAGGGAAAAAAAAAAAGGGATCTACAGGGGTGGTTTGTAATAACTTTTTAGCATGGATTTTTGAAGTTCTAAATGTTCCTGAAGCTTTGGTGTTTCTCACAAGACTGTGAATGCTTGCTTAGTGAGTGCAATGGCTAATATTATTAGGAACTACGTTGAGTTTCTGCACTGATGATAGACTTCACAGAAATTAGTTTTGCAAGCAGTGTTACAGTGGGGAAGAAACTCCCAAATGCTTCCTTTTATCCAAAATGTGATCCATTGCTTTTGATATTTACAGGAAGGGAAAAAACTTGGGTCCTGGGTGTGTTGGCTTGCTCTAAAATAGGGCCATCACTTGAAAAACAAAACCAAACCCCAACCCTTTTAGTGATTGCTTCTTAAGAAAAAATGCAGGTTAATATTTCTCAGCAACATGCAAAGATGAAGCAGATCCCAATTTTCCTTCTTGTAGAATGGTTTCTAATGTAGTTTTAAATATCACCACTTTCTTATTGGGTTCCCTGTGGCTGTAGACCCTTGGAGTGGGATCTTCTTGGTTTTGTTGCATCATAGTTTATATGCTTGCGGGCAATAAGAGGTCTTGAGCTCAGGATGGGTCTGTGGAGACATTCCTGTGGGCTTTCTGGGTCCAAACCCACCTCCACCCACCTCATTTGGGACAAGTAGCCTGGGAGGGCACAGAGAGCAGATGCAAACCATCCTCCAGCAAAGCTGAGCTTCATCTGTGGCACAGGCAGAGCTAGAGAAGTGTGTGGCTGGTTTTCACTTTCCAACATGTACAAGACTTGTCTGTGTGTGTTGGTACCTGCATGAGCTTGGTGTAGCTCCTGAAACACCCATCACTTCTTTCAGGGTGAGACCCAGGAGATGCTGAGCTGGGGGTCAGAGAACAATGCTGTGAATTCAGGATGCTTTGTACCCCAAAGAAAACATGGAGAAACTTGAGAAGGTTTAGAGACAGGTATGGATGGACACAGCTTGCACAGGGAGCTGCAAGGAGATACCCTGAGCTCTGCAGTGCTGTCACAGTCCAGTTGCTCTGCAGTCCAGTGCTGCACAGTCCAGTTGAAGGACCTGGGGAAAGCCACCCTGGGATGATGCGACATCCCTACCCACCTTGTCTGCAGTCTTTTGGGAAAGAACTGTGACCCAGCGTCCCCTCTCAGTCCAAGCTATTCAGCATTGCAGCAAAGCACAAGCTTTGGTGTGTGCTTTGCAGATGTATCAAGTTATTTTTTTTCCTGCTCTATAAGAAAAAATAAAGGATTGGGGTGAGGGAGAGGAAAGGAAGTGATACTGTTGCAATCAGCACGGTGTGTGATAAAGATTTATTACAGGTAGAAAGCAAATAAAGGTATGGTAGGAACTTCTTTATTACTCGTATCATGATTGCTTATGTGATCAGTGACCTGGAATACATTCAAATTTGTGTTAAATAAAAGCCTAATAGAATTTTTCTCCCCCTGCCTTATGGTGACATGTGGGCAGTAGAAAGAGTGGCCAATTGCTGTGTTTACCCACTTCCTGCTTTTCTGGAAAGTCAACAGTTTTTAAAGGCTTGGGCTGGCTCTGAATTAAGAAACTTGCACTGGTTTAACTCAGGTCATTGATGAACAAATGGGATGTCACTGTGGTGTTGTGTTTTTGTTTTTTTTGATTTTTGTTTTTTTTATTAAGAAGTTGCTGTGCCAGGCTTAACCCACTCTGGCCCTCTGCTCCCACCATGCAGGCTGGGCAGCAGACCTTTCTTCAAGGTCTCCAGGCTTTGCTCTTTGGTTTGAGAGGAGGTTATTGCAGGCAGCAGAGGACCCAAATGGCCCAAAGCACCCAAATGACTTGCTACAGCCACATTCATCACTGCCTTAAAGTGGTCACAAACTCACTTGGGTGCTTGGGTTTGCATAGCAGCACAAGAAGTGCAGGTGGACTTGATGCCACCCCATTCCCAGGTGGTCCAAGGTGTGCTAAGCCTTTTGCTCTGGGATGAGACCTCAAACACTCCACTCTGACAGCAAGTCCTAGTGGTTGCACCTCCAGGAGGTACCCATGGGCTCAGATAAGGCCTTGGAAAGTCTTATCTGCTCACCACTTTCAGATCTTTCTTCTTTTGGTGGTTCATCCATCACTAGTTAACAGGGTACCTTTGCAAGGCTGGTTTTCTTTGTGTCGTATCTTTAGCCTCCTAGGAGTAAATACCCTTTGTACACATGTATCTGGCTCCCTGATAATGTATTGTATTCCTTCCACCATCAACAGCACTGGTGGTGTGAGGAGAAACAGTCCATTTAGATAAAAAGCAATTAGCACCTCCCAGGCTGGCTTCATATATATTGTTTAAGAAAAGGGCCCTTGCAGGAGGCTTGTGAAATTCCTCCTGGCTGGAAAGAACTTAAAAAAAAAAGCTGAGGTTATTTCAAAGGAAACCTTTCCTACAGGTTTGGAGATTCTGCCCTCCCCCCCCCTGAAAATCAGACAACAAACTGTCTTTTCCTTCAGGCCAGGAGTTAAGTTTTACTGAACAGGTTGTTGTGGTCTCTTGAGAATGGAAGAAAACTTAGGGGTTTGGTTTTTTTTTTGAGCTTATTACTATCTTTCACTTGCATCCTTGTGGTGTGGTCCTGGTGCATCCTCCCAGGTGCTGCCCTGGGAGGGGTTTGGGGGTGGCAGGAGGGTTTTAGGGGTTGCAGCACAGGGACTCAGCCCTGCAAAATGTTTTGATTTATGTTCCAGCCCCCTCCCCTGGGCTATATCATTGCACATGATGGGCTATAACAACGTAGTGCAAAGCAGTTCCTGCAAGTCTCTGGGAAGAGCCATGTATCTTCATTTATATGTTAATTTGCATTAAATAAATGCTGCTATAAACAACTTGTATCTCGGGAGAAGGTGGAAAACATATGGGCATTTGACAACCAGGGGTTATTAATTTTACACTTTCCATCTGGAACCTATAAAGGGTCCATTCTCAGAAACAATAAAGATCCAAGGTCGCCGGAGTGCACGGGGAAGGCCACCGGCTGGTCTCTGCCGGGTGTGATGTGAGAGCCATAAAGCCTTTGTTCCACCTCCAAGGTGCACATGCCCACATATGAGCGGCCTTGTTCAAACCCAGGCACATGCTGGGGCATGCTCTCCTCTTCTGAACCATCCCACCCCATAAACCTGAGGAGCAGCTGGCATCTGTGCCAGGAGGAGGCACAGAAAAGGACACCTTGCTGGCAGGGGGCCAGGGAGGAAGAATGGATCTTCCCCCAGCCTTGCTGGGAACGTGGTGTGCTGCTGCAGTGTTGCCAGGCATGGGGAGGGGGGAGTAGGTGTCCCACCTCTTGGAGACATCCAGCCTGCATGGAGACCTACAGCCTGCAGCTGTAGGTAGGAGGAGAAGGGAGCTCGGTGATGTGGAAGTGGTGGTGGGAAGCAATGAAGTTGGCACTGTGTGCAAAAAATAAGGTTGTCCCCAAAAGGTCACCTCTTTCCATTTGCACATCAGGTTCCTTAAGAGCTGCTGCAGGGTTTAAAAAAAAAACAACACCCCACCCCCCCAAAAAAACCCAACCAAAACAAACAAACAAAAAAAAACCAACCCAAAACCAAACCCACAGACACTAAGGAAGGTGAATTGGCCAGTATACTTGGGCTGGGGACACAGGTCTACAGCAACCACCCCAGACCTCAGCAGAGCTGACAGTGGGATGTCGCCACGTGTGGGCTACCCCTTGTCAGTTGCTTGTGCAAGCCCCTCGTCTGCCCCTCCGGCTCCTCCTAACCTCTTGCTTTCCACAGTTCTTGTTCCCTTTCTCCTCCTTTTGTTGCAGCCTGTGTTTGCTTTTCTCACCGCCTGCCCCTCTCCCTTCTCACCCCAGCGTTTATTGGATTTCTCTCCTCTTTCTTGTTTCTCCCTGGTTCCTTCCTTCACCCGCTTTCCTGAGCAGGAAACAAAACTCAACAGTGTTGGCGTTGGGTTGTCTGAACTTTTGACCCTACTGGGCAATGTTTGAGCGAATTTGAGACGGGGTTGCATAAATGCACCTCTCACCCTGGCACTTGGATCCCAAACCAACATCCTCATGGGTGGCCCATGACGCTGGGGTTCCAACCCAGTCTTGAAAGTTGTGTCCCACTGGGACACAGAGAGGAGAGCAAGGAGTGACCCCAGTATTGCTTGCAGATACCTGTCCAGGGGCCAGAAATGTTAGCCAGGAGTTTGTCGATCTCAAAGGGAAACTAAAATCAAGCAGATGAAGCTGTACTGGAAGAGGCCATTATTTTTAAATTATTTGGGTTTTATTTTCCTTCCCAATCTCCTGTTTTTTCCAAATCTCTGGATGTTTAAGCTAGGAGATATTATTCCTAAACCATGTGGCCTTTCATTTAAAACAAAACAAAACCAAACAAAACCTAAACAAAAATAGCAATGCTGAAAACCCCCTTAAGTTTATCACAGGAGAAAATGTCCAAAAAATAGCCAGATTCTTCTGGGTACCCAGGTTTTATTCTAAAAAGTGAGGGGACAGATTTTTAAAGGGTGTCTCATGTTTTGGTGGGGTCTGCAGCAGTGCCAGGTTGTTCTGGCAATGCTCCCTGGATAATGGCCACCCCAGCATGTCAAGGTTTTGTAAAATGAGTTCTCTGGGAGCCCTGAAAGTCACTGGGACTTATGCTCCTAAGTCATTTAGGCAAGCTGTAAACATCAACCTGGAGCTCAGAGTAGAGCCCTGTTCATTTGGGGTGGGATTTTTGGATTGAAAGCTGATTTACTTGCTGCCTGGGGAAGGGAAAACTAGTTTGGTGGTGTTTTGAAGAATGTTTTGAAAGAAAGAGTCCTTGGGTGGTTATTTCTCAATAAGGTTGGTTTGGAGGTGGCCTGTGCAATCATTTTCCAGTCTCCTCCAGTTCGTAAAAGGGGGGAAAAGGATGCAAAAAATTTATTTTTTCTGTAGCTGGAACAAATCCAGCCCTGAACTGAATGGGATGGTGGGGTACAGAGGATGGTGCTTGGTGCTGAGCTGGCTGCTGGGCATTGATTTGCCCTACAGCAGGACTTGGGTGCTAAGTGCTGGTGTGCCCTGATTCATGGATATCCCACCCCTACCTCCCCACCTGCTACGATAAAAATATTCCCAGGAGAATTTCTCCCACTCACTTAAATATAAACAGCTCCATCCCACTAAATACAACTATGCTGGCTACTGGGGAGTCTCCTGTTTCTGAAGACTCATGGGATTTTTCAGGGATATAAGGCAAGCCAGGCTCTTGTCAGGTATTTCCATATTGCTGCTGGCTCTGTCTTGCCCTGTTCCCAGTCTGAGCAGTCCTGTAACAAATCTATTCAGGGAGGCCTCTGAAAAGGGAAAAAGAAATGCCATCCATTCAACAGCCCTCTGCTCCTTCTGACACACTCTGTCTCCCCATCCAGTTCATAAAGGACTTTCTGTTGGTTCGCAGCAACCGGGGAGCAGGAATGCCGCCGGCCCCGGGTGTGGTTTATGTCGTCTACAAAATGCCAACAGTATGGGGATCGGATGACCCTGGATGTGTTTATTGTAGTAGGGGAAATTAGCAATAAATAAAGGCAAGTGGGCAGAAGAAAACTGGGACCCTTTGGGACTCTTGTGTCTATAGGGTCAGAATCAAAAGGAGGCTTGATTTGCTCCTATAATTTAACCCAGCCCCTGGGCTCCTTTATCAGAGCAAGGACAAGGACATGCTAATCTGAGTGCCCATAATTTAACGGAGATATACTGTACTTACACCGTGCATTTAGAGGTGGATGGATAGTCCTGTGGGGCCTCTGCTTCCAGCCAAGATGATGTTTCATGTGAAGCTGGCTGCAGTGGGATGGTCATGCTGGAAAGTGGCAGATTTTGGTATGCTGAGGCTGTTTCATGCCTGTGGAGGGGTACTGGATGGGGCTGTCTAAGTACGAGGCTTTAGGGGATATTTTTTCCTAGGGATGATGATTTTCCTCATCCCATGAGCTAGGCATTGCTTCCCATCTCCATGGGATAGGTCCCCTAATCCAAGCCTGATGCAGGGTTGAACTTGGCCATTGTGGGAGGTTATGAGCCCTCTCTTCACTCTCTCTGTCCCATCCTGGCAGAGGGGAGGCATTCCGGCAGAGCTTGGTGCTGCTTCATCCCACTGAACAGACAGACACTGGTCACCTTCCCCTGCGGGCCTTTATTTAGAAGGTTAACGGGATTACATAGCAGTTAAGTGGTGTGTGCTGTAAATGGTGTGGTGTGGAGTAAATGCAGTGCTGGATGAGGTCCCAAAGGATGGAGAAAATGTCCCTATGCAAAACACTATCATCAAGTCCTGCTCCTGAGTCTGCTGGTGACTCCATGGTGTGCTGGGGGATGCAGGTTTTGACTTGCATCAGCCTGAGAGAGGTGTTGTTTTCCACTCTTCAAGCATCATTTCAGGCTCGTGTGTGCACAAATGATTTTATTTATTCTTACCCTAAATGTAGCATGAGCAGGATCAAGGTGTTTGTGGTTTTTGGTGGGTGTGTGGTGCTGGGGTGGGACCTGATGGGTTCCCATTGGTGGCTTTGAAGGGGTTCCTGGCCCAAAACCTGACTGTGGCCACTAATCCCCTGTATGACTCATGTGCATGTCTCCATGATGACCCAGGAGTGATGGAACCCCTGGAAAACACCTTCCCAGGTACCCTCCCTGTTGAGGGGGTGGTGGGGAGCAATTCGAGGTGGGGTAAAAGCCTCTTTATGTAAAATAAAATGTTAAACTGGGTGATAATGGAGGAAATTAATAATGCCCAGAAGACATTCAAGGTAAATATAATTGTAAGGTAAATATAACGGCTTTAAAAATTGGCTTTTATGTGACAGCTGCTCTCTAAGCACCTGCTTAAGGCTCTTGTTCACAGCAGTAAATTGCAGGCAGCAGCTTTTGTTGCATGGCAAAAAAAAAAAATAAATAAAATTTCCTATGGTCTTGGGGATTTTTTTCTTTCCTTCCATTTCCTTGCATGGGAGGTATTAGTGACTGTGCTTCATCCCTGACCCAGTGAGACATGTTAGTGCAATTGTGATCCTGATCCTGGATGACAGACCATGAAAGGATGCATACAAATTTTTCTGCTTTTACACAAAAAGCTACATTTTCTTTTTTGGAATATTGAATTGCATGTTTAGGATCTGCACTATCCCTATTGTTTTTTCCCCCCTATAGATGTTTATGTGGCAAGGAGGAGATGCTGGGTTTTGCCTGGCACTGGGGCTGGTGGCACCACTTGGTCTGGGCATGTTTATGGCCCTGGGGCCAGTGGCCCTCAGGCACCAGGTGCTGGCCCAAGTTGCCAGTATGGCCAGTAACTGTATTTGCCCTCATTTGTACCCCACTGCGTCCTCTGCCAGGGATTCCTTGCTGCCTTTTATTTTGCAATAGGGTTGGACGTTTTTTCCCTGCAATGAAAAATGGTGCATATCTGGCAGCAGTTTTAATTTGGGCTATAGAAATTATCACTTTTTTTTTAATTGTTTATGTGAAACTGCCAGTTTCCAGAGTCATATCATTCTACAACAAACCTCTTGCATTGAAAAGATTTATCACCCCCTCCTCCTTTTTATTTTACAGCCTCAAAACCCAAGAGGGAAGTAAAAATTACACCCATCCAGGATTTTTTAATTATGTCCTTTTAAAGGTCATTCCATCAGTGGGTATTATTTTTATGATGTCCTTTCTGAATGTGGATTCTTGGTAGCAGAGCGTTTCCAAAGCAAATCTGTCTCTGGGGAGTTGGTCGGGGAAGTGCCTGCCCAGGAGAAAGGTATTCCCCCACCCACCTGGACCCCAGAAGTTTTTTCATGGTGATTTGAAGTTTTCTTTCCATTTGGGGCTGAGACTGCTGATTTTGCAGAAGTTGGGGAAGTTGCTTGTGCTTCTTTTGCGCAAGCCCCCTGTGGACAGGGGATTGCATTGTGGTGGGTTTGAGGGATGGAATATTCTTCCAGCTGCAATGATATTGGGGGGCAGGGTAAACTTTTACCTGAAAAGAGGATAAGAGATGTGCCCGAGCTTTGTGTTTGCTTTAAGATTAGTGAAGAATTGGCTGGAACAGTGTGTTTTTTGTTGACTCTGGAAACTAGCGTGGCCCTGGCCCAGGCTGAACCCAGCGGGGGGACAGGCAGGGTCCCTGCCTGCACCTGGCTGCAAGTTAAACCTAAATGTGACAGGGCCCCACATTCAGGATGGGATGGCAATGGCTCTGCCACTGGTGGCTACCACTGTGCTGGGGTGGTGAGCCCCCTGATGTTGGGCGGGGGAATGGCTGGGAGACCCTCTGAGCTTTTTGCTACTCCAGGATGTTTTTAAATGAACATACAAACATTGGAGGGAAGGAGCACTCTGGTAGCGTGGCTTAGGCTCATGATAGAAAATTCAAACAATATTAGACTCAAAAAGTCAACATTAGACACACTTCTACTAAGGACCTACAAACAAATAGAGTTCCTCTGTACACACATTAACAAACATGGCTCAGGTGATGATGATTATGGCTGCTTTCACCTTTTCAGTGCCTCCTTCCCCTACCTGGGTGTTGGGGTGATTATAGGTAGCTCCTGGCACCATTGCAGAGGGCTCTTGCTCCTTGTGCTTCTTCAGTCATCCAACTCTTATCTACCTGTTGCAGCTCCTTGCTCAGCACATCCTTACAGGTTTTATCCTTCTGGGTCCAAAGAAGTTGAGAAGCGCTTGTGCTGAAGAGCTGGCAGCTTTTGCATGAGTCTCATGGTAGAGCATGGAGTGGTGCAGGATCCTTTCTCTGCTTGCCTGTCTGGTTTTGGACCTTGCTGACAGCTGGTGTTTGCTCTTCTTGGGACAAGGAGAGTCGACAAGTCTGGTGAGGAGCAGTTGAGGGACATAGAGGTGTTCAACCTGGAGAAAAGAAAGCTCAGGGGAGACTACCTCGCTCTCAACTCCTTGAAAGGAGGTTGGAGCCAGGTGGGGTCGGTCTCTTCTCCCATGGAACAAGCAACAGGACAAGAGGAAATGGCCTCAAGTTGCACCAGGGGAAGGTTGAGGCTGGGCATGAGAAACGATTTCTTCCCTGTGAGGATTGTCAAGACCTGTCCCAGGCTGCCCAGGGCAGTGGTGGAATCCCCATCCCTGGAGGGGTTTCAGAGCAGTGGAGATGTAGTGCTGAGGGACATGGTTTAGTGGTGACCTAGCAGTGCTGGAGGAACAGCTAGACTCTATGATCTTCAAGGTCTCTTCCAACCAAAACAATTCTGTGATTCTATGAATTGAGCAGCTGGACAGAATCTTCCCTGTCTTGTGCTGCACCCTGGGTTGCAGAGCATCTGAGTGAGCTGCAGGCAGGTGATGCAGGAGTGCAGACAGCTAATCCTGGCTGTACCTCTATCCAGCATCACTGTGCTTCAGCAGAAACTGTGATTGCTGCTAGCAAATGTGAAATGGTTCAGGTGCAGCTTGAGGTCTGATTTTTATTGTGGCTTAGCAGCCATCCTTGGGGCTAGGTGTTTCTAAGGTTTGGAAGGAGATAAAGCATCTTCTTTTTGAAACTGAATCACAGCAACATGGAATGGTGGGGATTGGAAAGGCCTGCTGGAGATCACATTTTCCAACCCTCCTGCTCCAGCAGGGTCACCCAGAGCAGGGTGCCCAGGATGGCATTGTCCAGGTGGGTTTGAAATGTCTCTGGAGAAGGAGACACCACAACCTCTCTGGGCAGCCTGGACCAGGCTCTGGCACACTCACAGTAAATAAATTTCTCCTTATCTCCCCCTCAGCCCCCACTGCTTATGTGGGAAATGATCTCCTTTGAAAACCCACTCTTAAATATTGAACAGAATAATGAGCCCTGTGTGTGGTGAAGGCGGGGGAAGAAGAGCAAAGGGAGCCTGTTGACTCTGCTGCCACTGTCTTCTCTTCCATATTCACCCTGCAGATCAGCAGGAAGTGAAGGGAAAGCCTCCCTCCTAAAGAGCATCCTAATTGTCATTGCCCCCGCGCACGACAGTCGATAGCACCCAGCCATTGCGTCCCGGGCGGCTGCTGCTTCTCCAAGCCTCTGGTAATGCAATGCTCTTCCCCAGGATCAAGGTATTAAGGTTTAGGTTATTTGTATTGATTTTATGTGCTGCCATGCTGTGTCAGTCATGCTCATATTTGTGGTTCACAAATTCCTCCTTTAAATGTCACAGCCGTTTCATCTTCCTCTGCCATCAATACTTTCAGCTGCGGGGGCTGTTTATTAACCCCCAGTGCTGGTGTCGGCTCCTCACATGTGCTACTCCTTTCCAGACCCCTTTTTATTAGTGAAAGATAGGAAAAAAATAAAGTTGCTTCCCTACGGAAGGGAAAAGACTTCTGGAAGTCGATCTCCTTGCTGCAGATGTGGTGTTCTGTACCATTTTTGGGCCCTCTAGTGGTTAATGACATTTTTGGATGAAATTTCGGCATTTCCCTGGTGCCACAGTTGCAGCGGTGTGCGTGTGGCTGTGGCTTCCTCCTGGCAAAGATGGGACTGTGTTTGGATAATGCAATTGCTGAGCAAGTGAGTAGAGAGAAATCATCAGCAATGGCTTTGCAGGGAGCCTGCCTTGTGCAAGGATTCCCCTGGCAAAGCAGGAGTGGGGCTGGTGCATCACCCACTCCAGAGGCTAAGCCATCCAGCCATGCTGCCCTTTCTTGTCAAGCAGCTGGGAAGCCCCTGTGGGTACCTCCAATGATAGAGGGGTAGCAACTGTATTTATTAGCTGGCATCCTGTTTTCTTTGCCAACCTTTCACAAACAGGCAGTGGAAATAAAAACAGCAAACGTGTTTTCGCCTCTTCCTCTTGCAGGAGCTTACTTAAGCTTTTATTATATTTGGCCATGGGACATTTGGTAAACTTACTGATGATATCAGCGAATGATTTTACAAACAGTAAAAGTTACACTATTGACACCTCCAAATTCGGGAGTATTTACATTGTGTTAGGTGCATACTCGCTCAGCGAGATTAACAAACATTACTCGAAAGGCTATAGCCAAATCCACCGTGGTTGTTTATAAAACCTTTACAACTCATCAGCTTCTACTAACACACTGGCACTGTTCAATTACCATCACTTTTAGAGAGCCTTAGCAAAACACCCAGTGCCCATGTAAATAGACAAATCTGAAAACTAGCTGGTCTGTTGGCTTACATACTGTAGGTAATGTTTTCTTTTGCTCAAATTTGTTCTAGAAACTAATCACGCTCTGATAAAGCCATCTGCAAATATGAGGAAAGATTGACATCCACATGTCAAAGTTTACACAGCCTGACCAAGTGTACATATAGTGGCGGGCGACGCGTGGGCCCCGCTGTGCTGAGTTCCACGGGGCTGTGCTGGCGGGGATGCTGTGATGGGAAGCAAGCCCCTGC
>JANHFX010020301.1:6221-18317 GCA_027560015.1 Chloroceryle amazona
TGTAATATATTATTTTACATATAATATATAGTCTTATACTAATTATATCTATGTTTATTTCATTTGTCAGTCCTAATTACACAGTGAAGTTAACTCCCTACTGAAGTGGATGAGGTGTTGGATTAGAATTCATGCTTCTGTAGCTTTTCCTCCCCTTCCAACATCAGTGATGTCAGATAACTTTTAATAGGGAAATGTGTGTTTATTGCTAGCTACATAACAGCTAGAGAAATTAGAATAACCTTTTCAGTTACTAAGTCGTCACAAAGCTAGTGGGGAAGAGCTTTATTAATTGGACCGTGTTATAAATAATTATAGAAAATGCATGTGAAAATTTCTGTACAATGTTGCTTTAGCAATCAGTGTTACCAAGTCCACAAAACTTGATAGGGAATTTTTTTATGGCCTACCTGTTCCATGTTGGGTGTTATTTCATGTCTTCTGACAGCTAAGACTAAAAGGAAGAACAAAGGGAAGAGATTTCCCCCCACCCAGTTGCTAGATGTTTAGGAAAGGATATTGTCTTCTGTGTAGTAGTTAGAAGAGTTTTTTAAGCTGTTTTAAATAGCTGCACATATTTCTTGTGAAGAATCCTGTGCAGACACTGCAAGATATCACCTTTATCCTTGAAGACGCTGGACAGCTCTTTAAATTTCTTAATTTATTTCTTTCTTAAACAATTTTCAACTGGTTTGCTATTTAAAAAAATTACTTTAGTCTTGACCATGTAAATGGTTCTAGTTTGGTTGGCTTTAGTATATGTTTGCAACGAGTTAAGAGATCCAAATGCTTTTTTAACCCCAGCATAGTTGGGTGAGACAACATACGCTTAGCTAGTATTTAAGCAATATTGTTTATCTTAAAAACACTTTGAAAGGTGCAGTTAGCAAGCTACTAAGATCCTTTTCTAAATAAGATCAAAGCTGGGATTTATATTAAGGATGTTCTAGTTATCTTGTTTCCCAAGTTTACTTTAAAAAAATCCCAGAATTGAGGAATTTTTCTGTCAGATGTAGCTATGGAAAGCTTCCCAAACTGCATGAGAGCAGTGGTAAATCAATAAAATGTTAGTGACAATGTTCTGTCAGTATACAGTGCCAATATCCAGATACCAGTTTCCATTTGTGTGCTGTTAGTAAGAATGCTAGTTAAACTTTGTAGATTATTTTCAGTACTTAAATACCCTTCTTTCCCAATTTTTATGTTAAATCTTTATGTCTAATGAGCAATGTGTTCTTCTGAATATGCATCATCAGTTTAAAAGACCGAAAACTTTGATCCAGAAGGCAGAAAATCCATCCTGACATTTTTTAGACATGATAAAAAGCATGGGAAAGATGAATTCGGTGCAAGCAGCCCTGAGTGCCTTGGGTTCAGATCTATAGGTCTGAATGGCACCATAGTTATGACTGCATAATGCTTATAAAGTTGAATCATGCTTCTATTAATGTGGAAATAGTGTGTTGCCTGATTATTCCACCTAGTAAAATGTTCTTGCTGTTTAATACTTGATAGCAAAAGACTTTTCTTAACTGCTTGGTTATGATGAATCTAGTGGTGTTCGGCATGTACGTAGAATGTTTCATCCAGGCCGCGGTTTGGGAGGCCCCCGTGCACGTAGATCAAACATGCACTTTACTAGCAGTTCCACTGGTGGGCTTTCATCTTCTCAGAGTTCATATTCTCCAAGCAATAGAGAAACCATGGATCCTATAGCTGGTAAGAGCTGTAACCACTGATTTTAGATCAGAGTCCTTAAATAGACTTTGAAACAAAATCCAAGATTATAATAGTTGTCGTGTTTTTCTGTGTTTAAAAAAAAAATATATATATATATGCTTCCCAATGTCATAATTGATGGATGTTTACTGATAAAAAGTATCCTCAATTGGGTTGTCTACAGGGATTTAACCTGGAACTTCTGAAATGAAAAATACTGACCCTTTAGCTTTTGCTTTTAAATTTAGAGATTTCTAGGCTCATTCCCATGACTAACCTGTCCATGGGCAGCATCAAAGAATGTTTGAGGTTGGAAGGGACCTTTCAAGATCACCTGTTCCAATCTTCACCCTTCCCCCCCTAAGCAGAGACACCTAGAGCAGGTTTGCCAAGACCGTGTCCAGTCAGGTTTTGAATATCTCCACAGATGGACTCCACAACCTCTCTGGGCAGCCTGTTTCAGTATTTGATCACCCTCCCAGTAAAAAGTGTTTTCTTGTGTTCAGATAGATTTCACTTGTTTTAATTTGTGCCCATTGCCTCTTACTCTGTCAGTGGGCAGTACAGAGAAGAGTCTTGGCTCCCTTTCCTTTATTCTCTCCCATCAGGTATTTATATATACACTGATAAGATTTCTCCTCCTTGAGCCTTCTCTCTTCTAAACTGAAGAGTTCAAGCCTCTTCAGGTGATATTTATGTATATATTTTTAAATGTAATTGTTTCTAACCACCATTACCTACTTCAATGCATGTAACTTTAATATGTCACATGCATAGAGGTGTTAGAGATTAATCTTTATTTTCTTAGCACAAATCAAGTGCTGTACTTGAGTTCGTCAAGACGAAAGTGGTTCAATTGGAATATTATTGATACACATTTAAAATGTACTCAGTTTACTTTCAGATTACAATTTGGCTGACAGGCATGCTGATTTTTAGGAGGTCTTTTGTCTATGCTTGGGACAGAAAGAAGATCCTTCCCCTAAAGTGCCTCAAAGTAACAGAAACGATGTTCTGGGGTTGGAGAATGAAGAGCACATAAGTAACAGACTGTTGTAGTTTAGACCCAGATGTGACCTGAGCACCACATGGCTGCTCAGTCACTCCTCACCCTCCCTTCCCCCCAAATGGGAAGGAGAATAGTGAGAAAAAGACAAAACCCCGTGGGTTGAAATAAGGAGAATTTAATAGAATAACGCAAGAGGAGAAGAAACAACAGGGATAGTAATGAAACAATACACACAACGAGTGATATAAAAACAAGCCCAATGAATAGCGCTGCCCCAGCCAATCTCTGCAGCCCCACCAGAGCCCATGCTTTGCCCACACTGCCCCCTGCCTATATGTAGTGTTAATATAAATTAACCCTATCCTAGCTGAACCCAGGACACAGACAAGATCCAGGAAAAAGCCGACATGCAAAGCTGATCCAACCATCATTCACCCACATTAGAACCAGTACCACCAAGAAAGTCTAAAGTATTAGTAAATGGAGATTCCTTACTGAGAGGTACCAAAGCACCTATTTGCTGTCCAAAAAATTCCTCTGGAGAAGCTTTCTGCCTGCCAGGAGCTCATATTTGTGATGTCACTAAGAGGCTACCAAGCCTGATGAACCCTACATATTATCATCTGATCCTACTGTTCCATGTAGGGTACAGTGATACTGTGACAATGCAACTTAGAACCATCAAAAGAGACTATATGTCCCTCTGAGCAATGTTAAAAGGATCTGGAGCACAAGTGGTGTTCTCCTCTATCCTCCCAGTAAGAGGAAGGGGTTCAGGAAGAAGAAGACAAAACGAACAGGTGAATGCCCGGCTGGTGCAATGTTCAAGGTTTGGGCTTCTGTGATCATGGATCTGCCTTTAAGAAGCTGTGTTGGGAACTGATGGGATTCACCTATCAAAATTATCAATATATCATCAAATGTCTTCAACTGAGTAAATTTGGTATTAAAACATTAAGGCCTCCTTCTGTGGAGTATCTAAATGAACCTGGTCAGAGAGTATTTGAGTCTGACACCTGTACACCCAATACAGTAACAAACACCAGACCAGCAGCTTTAGCGCTAAACAGTTTATCTTAAAATCACAGTATAGTAGAAAATACAAATCAGTAATACAATTAACTGGGTTGAAACAACAGTAAATCCAGTAATTCGCTGGGCTAAACTTAATATCCAGGCATGCAAAGACTCACATAAACAAAGTTATCAGTCAGGCCATCAGGAAGCAGGGTATAGTTTCTGTTACAAGTGACTTGGACCAGCTGATGGGCTCGGGAAGTCCCAATTCCCTGTCCTTTTTTTTATTGTGGACTCATGGAAGCGTCATCCTGTCTTGATAACCAATCATTTCATCCCAACTCTGCTTCCCCTCTGTGCTGGTTCTTTCCATTTTGTGCACAATGCTCAGATGCCACCTAAAAATTTGTGCAACCACAATATGGAGCTATAACCACATAAGGCGCGGGGTCATAATGTGGAGAATTACCATATAAGGCAGTAATATAGGGGCAACTTTTATCCAAGATAAGAAGTGGCAGGTGCCCTGCCCACTTGCAGACATCCATGTGTACCATTTGCCCTAGAAGTCAATCCCCTCTTCTGCTCTGTTGTGATTGGCTGATGGGACCAGCCATTCCTACCAGTTTGCCCAGAAGTACATCAGACCAGAAAGTGCCCTCCTCTACACACAAAAGGGGCTGAAAGTTTGTTTAAGATGACATTTTATGGCAGGGAGTTTCCATTTTTGACAATGTTATTCCTATGTGTTATCAGATCTCCCTCTGATAGGCTGCCCACATCATTTTGACCAGGAAGTGCTCAAATATCACAGAATCACAGAATGGATGAACTTGGAAGGGCCCTCTGAAGGTCACCTAGTCCAACCCCCCTGCTCAAGCAGGGCCACCTAGGGCCAGTTGCCCAGGATCATCTCCATACCACTTCTGAAGAACTCCAACAAGGGAGACTCCACAACCCCTCTGTGCAACCTGTTCCAGTGCTCAGTTGCCCTCGCAGTGAAAAAATGTTTCTGGGACGTTCAGATAGAACCTCCTGTATTTATGTACAGCTGACCTTAAGGGAATTCTTCTGTTTTCAGAAAACCAACTCCGAGACTTGTCTGCAAAAATAGCCCACAGTCGCAGTGTTGGTCAAAGTGAGAGGCAGTCCATAGGCATGCTACATTTCTTGCAATGAACAGGTTTAGAGCTTATGGGTAAAAATTAGGGGCTGAGCCAACAAAGGAAACCTTGTGGCTGGTGTTTACTACAGGCCTACCGATCAAGGGAAGCCTGTTGACAAAGTGTTCTTACTTCAACTGCAGAAAGCATCAGGCTCACAGGTTCTGATCCTGCTGGGGGACTTCAGTCACCCTAACATCTAGTTGAAAATTTTGATAACTTTTTAATCTGGATGATAGACATTCAGACCAGAGGAGAAACATTTCTAGACCTGTTGCTGTTCTAGACCTGATGAACTAATTGGAGAGATCAAGATTGGTGACAGTCTGGTGTGCAGTGATCATGCCCTGGATGGGATTCACAGTCTTGAGGGATATGGGTCAGGTGAAGTGTAGAGTCAGGACCCTGAATTTTAGGAGAACAAACTTTCAGTTGTTTAATGAACTAGTGGATGTGACCTCCTGGGAAACTGCCTTCAGGGACAAAGGAGCTGAACAGAGCTAGTGGCTCTTTAAGGACACTTTTCTTAGAGTGCAAGTGCTCTCAATTCCCATGTGCAAGAAATTGGGAGAGGAAGGCAGGAGACTGTCATGGCTGAGTAAGGTCCTCCTGGTCAAACTACAGCGTAAGTAGGAAATGCACAGGCAGTGGAGGCAGGAACATGTATCATGGGAAGTATATAGGGATGCTTCCTGGATGTGTAGGGATGGGACCGGGAATGCTAAGGCGCAGTTGGAGCTGAATTTGGCAAGGGATGCAGAGAATAATAAGACAGGCTCCTACAGGTCCATTGTCCAGAAAAGGAAGATTAAAGAAAATGTACCCACCCTGATAAATAAGACATGAGAACTAGCGACAACTGAGATGGAGAAGGCTGAGTTGCTCAACAATTTTTTTCCTCGGTTTTCAGTGGTAATCTCTCTTCCCACATTTCTCAAGACCCTGAGCCTCAGAGCAGGGACTAGGGGAGCAAAGTGGCTCCCACTGTAATAGAAGACCAGGTTCAAAACCACCTGAGGAACCTGAACATACACAAGTCCATGGCACATGACATGTACCCCAGAATTCTGGGGGAATTGGCCGATGCAGTTGCCAAGCCACTCTCCATCGTAATTGAAAAGTCCTGGCAGTCGGATGAAGTCCCCGGTGACTGGAAAAAAAGGGAAACTTCACACCCATTTGTAAAAAGGGGAGAAAGGAGGACCCTGGGAAGTACTGACCAGCCAGCCTCACCTCTGTGCCTGGGAAGATCATGGAACAGATCCTCCTGAAAGGCATGTCAAGGCATATGGAAGGCAGAGAGGTGATTAGTGACAGCCAACATGGCTTCAGCAAGGGCAGATCATACCTGACTAATCTAGTGGCCTTCTATGATGGAGTGACTGTATCAGTGGACAAGGGAAGAGCTACAGATGGACATTCTTACCTCTAAATTGGAAAGATGTTGTTTTGATGGATGGACTGTTAGGTGGTGGATATTTAACTGACTGGGTGGCTGTATCCAAAGAATTTCAGTTAATGGCACAATGTCCAAGTGGAAACCAATAACAAATGGTGTCCCTCAAGGGTCCATACTGGGACCAGGGCTATTTAATATTTTTATCAACAACATAGACAGTGGGTTCAAGTATACTCTCAGCAAGTTTGCAGATGACGCCAAGCTGAGAGGTGCAGTTGATTTGTTAATTCTCTAGAGGGAAGGGATGGCATCCAGAGGGACCTTGACAGGCTTGAGGAGTGGGCCCATGGGAGCCTCAAGGAGTTTAACAAGGCCAAGTACAGGGACCATCTCGGGGGTCCCCAGTACAAGAAAGACATGGACTTGTTGGAGCAAGTCCAGAAGAGGGCCACAAAACTGATCAGAGGGCTGGAGCACCTCTCCTATGAAGAAAGATTGAGAAAGTTGGGGTTGTTCAGCCTGGAGAAGAGAAGACTCCTTGCAGTATATAAAGAGGGCTTATGGAAAAGACAAAGAGAGACCTTTTTATCGGGGTCTGTAGTGACAGGACAAGGGGCAACAGTTTTAAACTGAAAGAGGGTGAGTTTAGATTGGACATAAGGAAGACTTCTTTTTATGATGAGGGTCGTGAGGCACTGGAACATGCTGCCCAGAGAATTTGTGGATGCCCCCTCCCTGGAAGTGTTCAAGGCCAGATTGTATGGAGCTTTGAGAAACCTGATCTAGTGAGAGATGTCCCTACCCAAGGTAGGGGGGTTGGACTAGGTGATCTTTAAAGGTCAGTTCCAACCCAAACCATTCTTTGATTTCTGTGTCATATTTTGATTGGGTTCAGGAGAGTTTTCAAGGGGAAGATGTCTCATTTTTTAACTTTCAAGAATCACACAGGCATGTTTTTAGGATTTACAGATTATATCTGTAAGTATTTTTTCAACTTTGTGATTTTCTAGAATAAGCTCTCTGTAAGGAGGTAAAAATAAAAATTGACCAAGAAGTTGATTCTTAAAATTTGTCCTAATGTGAAACCTTAAGACATGAATCTTACTCTCGTGTAGTGAAAGATGATAAGTGTCAGGGAAATTTCAGAACTTCCTGCTATTATCTGCCTTTGCTTCAGATCCTGGAAGGGTATGAATGCTCCATTATGTCCATATGTCTGTTGTCCTGTGGAGCCTAAAACTGGACACAGCACTCTGAATGTGGCTTCGCCAATGCCAAATAGAGGGGAAGAATCACTTCCCGGGACCTGCTGGCTGCACTCTTACTGCTAAAAGTATCCCAGAAAAAGAGGATGAAAAATTTTCTGTCATCTTAATGAGTTAAGTTAGGTCGTGAGTCTGTAAAGCACTAGAGTTGGTGCAAGAAGGGAGGATGTTTGTGTGTCCTGAAGTGCAAGACTTCCTCTTACCATTACAGTGGCTGTTAGTTCAGCTGAGATAAATGAGAAGTGTGGCTGCCTTGATTTGTTTAAGCATCACAAGGCCCATTTAGGAGCATGTGTAATAAGATGGTATTCCTTTGAGTCTTGTCCTTTTTTTTTCCTTTTCTTGGTGGAAGTAATGTTTTTGCATTCAGAGAATGTAGTGCAGCCTGGCTGGGTGTTTGTTTGTGCCATGCCAAACCCGTGTCTCAAATTCACATCTGCTACCAGGGTTCTGTTAAGCTGTACTCAAAGTGATAAATACGTCTGTTTTACCTGTCAGTGTTAGAAGTTTTCCTTTGTATTGTGGTGGCAATTAGTACATACTACCAGAAGTTAGAACTTGTGATGTAACAGACCTGTAAACATTATTTATTTATTTTTCTCCTTGTGGTGGTTATCAGTAATTAGTGAAATAAATTTTCATTGGTAGTTAATCTTGATGTGATTAGCTGTCCTGATTAAAAGTGATTTGAGCATTTACTGTTATCATTCCAAGTGTCCCTGAAACAAAGAGACGCATTCTGCTTTATTCCCCTGAGAGTTTATTTGTTTATTTGGGGAAATGCTCAGCATGGACAGAATTTGTCAGTCTTGAACTTTGGAGAAAAGGAATCCAGGCTAGACTTATTTATTTTTTTTTATCATTAGAATTTCTCTTTTCCCAGCAGAGGTCGAAAGTCTCACAAAAAAGCTCTGTTGTGGTCAAATATTTTTCACATAATACAACATTTGAAAAACCTTTCTGAGCTCAGTATTTTCTAAAAATGTCTGAAATGATACTGTAATGTTTCTCTCTTCTGCAGCACAGCTTCTCTCTGGAATATGCACTGAAGGTGCATGGGGGGGATATAAAACTACCAACTGAATTCAGAATTGAATTGGTTTCTTAGTCAATAACTATTTTGACTTGAAGATAAAATTTTAGAAAATTGTTGCACAGGATAATGCTTATACTGATATTCCCCATAGGTTGACTCTTATTGGTTTAAAAAGCTTTAAGCTTTGACTCTCTTATTTGTGCACAGTTCTTTAGATGATTCTTAATCTTCCTTACCCTATGAGCTTTGAGATATGGGATGCTTGTGATGGATAGCCCATGATGCTTTTCAAATCAATATGATTTGTTCATTAATTTCTTTGATTAAAGGTTTTAGCAAAGGAATGGATAAATTGATATACTGCTATTCAGAAAATATTTATGCTGTTGTGTGATATGTATTTAAGCAGATTTCACTGTAGAAACTTCTCTCTTTTCTGGCAGAGCTTTTATCTCAGTTATCAGGCGTGAGACGTTCTGCAGGGCAGCTCAATTCTTCTGGCCCTTCTGCTTCTCAGTTACAGCAGCTGCAGATGCAACTACAGTTGGAGCGACAGCATGCACAGGCAGCAAGACAACAACTGGAGACTGCACGCAATGCAACTAGGCGCCCTAACACAAGCAGCATTCCCACCACTCTTACACAATCTATAGCAGCATCCAATGCATCTAACACAGAAAACAATCAGCAGACTGTACAGAATTCCCAGTTTCTTCTTATGAGGTAACTTGTTCTGTGGTCTTAGCTCTTCTGCGATTTCTGTTTCCTTTGGTCCTGTTATGGACATAGAGTTGATTGAAACTACTGCCAGATCCCTAATGAAGTTTGTAGCTGACATACTCTGCTTTTGTTTGCATTTGTAAAATTTCCTTTTCAACCCTGCTGTATGTTTATTCCTAGGCAATGAATAAATATTAATTGCTGTTTCTTAAATTGAAGAGAAACATAGGGGATATCACTTTGGTAAACCATGCTTGTTTACCCTATTACTTCTAATAAAACAAGAGCCTTTACAATAATACATTTTAAACTTTTATGGTGATAATGTGAGGGGACAGAACTTAAAAGGTACTTTTATTTAATAGAAAATGAATCTTTAATGAAGGTTGAAGGCTGAATAGAGGTTTATATATAAAGTATTTTAGATGAAAAAAAGCAAATAAGGAACGTGCTATTAATAAGCAGAATACATATCTGTTTCAGAAAGTATAGTTAGATCCTAGAGTTCTATAGAATAGTTCAGTTGGAGGGGACCTACAAGAATCATCTAGTCCATTCTGCTATAGAAGAGTTGCCCACTCTCATTCCAGCTCTTTTAGTAGGTTTAGAATATTGATTTTCTGGATTAAGGGGAGGGGGTGTGTTTTTCAATTACATGTTGAGAAAGAGCACAGGCATTTAAACAGTTTCTGTGTCTAGAAACCTGGGTTAGGACAAGTTATTGCTGCCGTGCTGATTTTTATCAAAACTTGTGAGAATATCTCAATCCAAAACTTTTTCAAAATAGTAACTTTCATTAAAGTATCTGCAAACACCAGTCACTGATCTCGTGAGCTAGGGTAGAACTGGAGCAAGCAATTTCTTTGCTTCTATTAGGTGATGGTGCATGCACTGATAAGTGAAGTGAATGGTGTACTGTGCTTTGGGAATCTCTGGGCATTATGTGTGTAGTAATGTATTTTGTGTCATGCTTGCATTTGAAGTTGTCCCGAGGACAAAATGAGCACTTAAGGGGTGACTAGAGAATTTTAACATCCCTTAAAACAAAACCCCTCTGAAGGGAAAGAAACTTCAGAAATAGCTATTTTTTTTCCTTCAGCCTTAGAATCTACTTCTATGAAGTTTTTTGAAGCATCTAGGAACAAGTTTGGTAAATGTCTGTATTCTTGCATCAGGAGTGACAGGTGTTGTCAGATCTGTACATGTTAAAAGAAGTGCAGCAGTACCTAGGTTGTTTCTCAAAGGAATGGCTTTCAAATGTTATTCAGCACGTGTCAGTCCAGCTGTTTTGGCAATTAGTGAAAGCCCATTTTGTTGACAATGCTACTAAGCCTGTCTTCTCCATTTCTGTGATGCTATGCAGGTTGAATGATCCTAAGATGACAGAAGCAGAGCGTCAGTCAAAGGAAAATGAACAGGCAGACCGCAGCTTGTTTGTTCAAGAGCTTCTACTATCCACTTTGATGCAGGAAGAAAGTTCCTCCTCAGATGAGGATGAACGGGGAGAGATTGCTGATTTTGGTGCTATGGGCTGTGTAGATATTATGCCTCTGGATGTTGCTTTAGAAAACCTAAACTTAAAAGAGAATAATAAAGGAAATGAGCCTCCTCTTTGATGGCATCCCACTTTGCAGACAATGTCCTCTGTGCTGTATTTGCCAATGAACGTGGACAACAACTATCTCGGGTTTGTTTTGGTGATTGTAATTTCAGGTCTGTCACGCTTGTTACATTGTGTACATTCAAAGGAAGAGAAAAAAATGTATATGATAATCATTTCCACTTAACCAATTTTTACTTTTAGCAGGTAAATATAGGTTGCAGTGCGGAGAAAAAAAACTGCATTCTGTAGCTTGACATGCAAAAAGCTCTTCTAATATTCCACATTCAAACTGAGGAGGAAAAAATGAAAAATCTCTAATGAAGCTGCTGTGTGTATTTATGAATATTAATGAATAAAAATTGCTTGGATGGTTTACCTTAACTACTGCATGATTTATTTTTTTCAGTGTGCATGAATTTTAGTGACCTTGTCTTTTAAAAAATGTAAGTAAAAGGGGTAAAACTATAAAACCTCAAAGCTTTCCCATTATTCAAAGGTAATGTGACCAAAAAAGATTTGTCCTGGTTTGAGTGAGAACAGCACTAATTCTGTTCAGTGATTTTACTTCTCAGCTCAGTTCTTCTGAGCAACTGCACTGTCTGAAGTCAGCATCATCTATGCTGTTTTAGCAAAAAATATAATTTCTACAGAGATATGCACATCTCTATTCTTTAACTAGATCTACTGCAATGCTTTATGTCCTTTGCTATTACAGCATGTCAATGTTTGTGCCCATTCAGTTTTTTAAAGTTTATGTCTAACAAACATATTTTCCCAGCATCACTCTAGGCATTAAAGAACAATGCAACTGTCACCATTAAGAATTCCACCCTCCTCATTTAGAAGAAATAATATATTGTGCATTGCCTTACAGCATAAGTGAGCCAACTAGGCTCACAAACACAAATACAGGTGAAGCTGGAAGTCACTAGTGCTTCTTATTAATTTCTCACAGTCTCAAATGAGCTCCTATACTGGTTCAAGTCTCAAGAAATTTAAGGCCATGACTAAAGCTCCTGCAGGAGCCACTCATTAGTATGTATTTCTGTATTGGGTCTGACCGAGCTGGAGTTAATTTTCCCCACAGTAGCCCTCCCAGTGCTGTGCTTTGCATTGAGAGCTGGAAAGGTGCTGATAACACACCCCTGTTGTGGCTGCTGCTGGG
>JANHFX010020302.1:0-30390 GCA_027560015.1 Chloroceryle amazona
GTGACTATTAATGAGGTGACCATATAAAAGTACTGTGCTGATGGCTAATAAACGAAGTTCGCTTATCAATCACATTGATTGGCCGCATCTTCCCTTGCCGCTCCACAGTGTTTCCTCCCTTCCTCAAGCAAATGTCATGGCTCAGTGCTGATCACAGCTGCTCCGGTGTCTCCCAGGCAATCAATCAATATGTAAGGGAACCTGAGGCATCTGTTGGTCTTTTCTCTGTGTCATTACAATGGCAGATGAAAATACATTAGATGTGTAATGAGGGAAGTCCCCAGGAATGCTTCACTTTGGTTTTATACCCTGCTGGACTAAGGATAGGCGGCATGTGGGAGAGCAGAGCCTGGTGCAAGACTGTCACGCAGAGGAGAAAATTGTGGTGATGCTCATGTCCACTCTGCCTATAGGGCTCAGGTTCCATCAGCCACCCCTATGCCTGCATCCGAACTTCATGACTCCAGGAACTCGTTGGTTGCTTTGTCTTGATTCAAAGGTTGGAGTTTCCAAGCCCCCTTGCTTTCTATCACTCCTCACTGAAGTAGGAGGCTAGGTGTGCCTGAGAAAGGATTCCAAGCTAAACTCAGTAACAACATAGTGTTACTAAGCAGATATTCTTTATTGCAGCTCTGGATTGCTCCTCCAAATGTATGTACTAATGCAAGCTAGGTACCTAGTTTATATGCAAGATAAACATATATATTCACTGTATTTCTGAGAAAAGGCAGTCTTATGCTAAAGGGTTCCTGGAACTCATTTACATAATCCAAGCATGTCTGTCATAAAATTAGGGTTAGGGTCTTTTCTCCCTCCGGTGGTCTTCAGTGATGTCTGGTAGTCATTTACTTTCATCTTTTCTTCATCACTGTGGCCTTTTGGTGACCTAAAGCCTAAAATGCTCATTCTTGCCACAAAAGCAGCTCTTGTCTGTTCAGCATGCTCGGGTGCCTCAATAAGTCCTGTTTTCCTGTTCCTGAAGATAACCATTATCTACAAGGTTATAAATTTCACAGTATGCACATACTGTATGACTACCTATTCATTGTTGTTGCTTGTTTAAAGATTAGTAAAACTCCAGCCCATCTCCTGCCTTCAGTCTTAGACAGTGAAATAAACTGTATGCAATGGAGACTACTGAGAACATCAGAGAAAAGAATTCCCTCAAAAGAAGAATTTAAACAACCCTTGCTACTTCAAAATATAGGCCTTGATTCAAGAATGCATCTTCTCAGAAGTGTTTAAGCAAAGCTGTAAACCCCATACATCATCCTCCCATTCACTGCTGCTTCTGATTGATATTTGTCCTTTAAAGTCTAAGAAGGAAAACAAATAATTTATTTACAATTTTTAAGCATTTAGTATCTATCATTATAGTAATGATGAAATGTGATGTGGAATTCATACCTAATGGAAAATTAGGAGGCACAGATGACACTTTTGTGCCACTCTATACATCACTTTCATTTAAAATTGTATCTTGTATCAGACCCTTATACTTCAGCATCTGGTTTTTAACAAGAGCAATTGGCTTTTTGGTGATGACATGTAAACCACTCTTCATTTTAAAGGAACTTGCTTTGCCCTAACATAGGGAAGTAGAAATTGTATCCTAACAAATTATGTTTGACAGAAAATTGTTCCCCTCCCCATATCTGAATTCAAATCTTAATACTTTTCTTTACATCTGTATACATTAATTAAAAGGCATTAGAAACAATTAATTGCTCCTAATTTACTGAATGAGTATCAGATAACAACTTCTATCTGCTTTCAATGCTTGCTGAGAATAGACCACTAGTTTTAATAGACTTTTGTTTCATTCTCCAATGAAATTATTTTCATTATAAATTTAGGGATTATTGTGCTCATGATGCCCTGTGTTTTGGCTTTCTTTAAGATACAGAATATTATCTGTGCAATAAATGTCAGGCATCTTTTGCTGTAAGTTTCCTCTGACTATCATAACTTTACAAGGTCAAATTCTTTCGTTTAAAGGATGGGACTTAATTTACATGTGAAATGTTTTGGCCTAGATGTAACCCATTATTATAGCTGAGAACAGGAATAAAAATGGCTCTATTGTTCGGTACTTTTTAATAGCATCTTTCACATCATGAAGTGCTCAACAGCCCTTAATCCCCTGGCACTACTGACCTATTCTGAACAGCCTTACTCCCTATTTGTTAATTTAGTCCCATATTTTTTACATGCAATTTTAGCATTTACGGTGGATTTACATACCAATGCTTAAATTTCTCTGAAATAAAAAATGGAGGTCATGCATCACAGAAAGTGTTTTTCCATATTGTTTTTAATCATCAAGGGTTCTTTCTTTTCAAAGAAGGCATAACTCAGAAATGGATCTGTGTGTTTCAGTTTTCATCCTCTTTTCAAAACTAGTAGCAGCTGTGATGACAAAAGGTATTTTCCATTCTGACTTTTTCTTGTTATATAAGATTTCTGTCAATATGTAAACCAATGTTTAACATTTCAATTGTTACTTTCTAAAAGAAATGCTAATTCTTTGCCATTTATTTTAGTAGCAAGACACATTTAAATACTATTGTTTATTTGTGCCTGAAAATTTATGTTGGAAAATAGAAAGTAATCCAGAAGACAGTAGTTGGGAACAGAGTCTCACTTCTCTCCTCTGCATCCTAATTTTTCAGTTATGAAATGAGGCAATTGATGAAAATTTTGTCTAATAGGTTTTGATCTTTACTTTTGGAGTTAAAAGGAGTGAAATAATCCTTTGTCTACTTGTTCTTTGCCTGGAAAGATAAACGATTTTTTATTTTCTTTACAGAACCTCCCAAAAGGAAAGCAGATACTTATACCAAACAGTTACATAAAACCTAATAAATTTATATATATAACTATAATCTGCTCTTGTGTGGAAGTTTTCAATAGTTTTTTGATTCACTGGAGAGACTGGGTTTTCATGTCTTGAAAATTAAATATAGCCAAATATCCAATTAGCATTATGAAATACTATTTTTTCTTTTATTTTAAAATAAAAGCAGCTCTGGTGGGAGAGACTGACGAGGTGGGGCATTGCCAGGGCAATGGCTGTCAGACTACTGCCCAGAAAAGGAGCCCTTCGGGAGTGCAGCAACCAGTTGCTGCTGTCAGAGTGAACAGGCCAAGCACAGGCACAGCCACCTCTGTGGCAGCTCGTGTGGTTGTTATAGTTTAAGGTCACAGCAGCCTGATAGACCTGTAACAGATGCTCTCTGTTAACCCCCTTCCTCCCCAAAGGGGAAGAGAAAGGGAATAAGGGAGAGAGACTTAGTGATCAGAAACGGAAACTAGAAGAGCTTGAATGAGAATGAAAATAATAATAATAATAAAAATGGAATATATACAAATATATACAAACCAGTATCGAACCCAACCCCCCCAATGGTAATTACATCACCGTCACCACTGATGCTCTGGAGCAGGCACCGGGGGAGTCCCAGACGGGGCCCAACAGCAGATGGGAGCTGTGTTCAGGAGCTGGATTCTGGTACCGGATTCAGGAACACACAGATCAGGATCAAAGGCAGAATGGACAGAGTCCTCCTCAGATGATGGCCATTGAAGAAGTGAGAAGAAGCGGGAAGAGCTGAGCTGAGAGCTTGACCCTCATGATCCCTCAGCTTTATATCAAATATGAGGTATATGGGCTGGAATACCTTGTTTGTCACTTTGGGGTCACCTGCCCTGTCTGCTCCCCCCTGCAGGTTCAGCCTTTCACTTTCTGCACCCCCCAACATGGTACACAAGATGCAGCAGTGGCCTTGGTCTGCACACCAGTCCTTGGTAGTAACTCTAACCATGGGGTGCTGTCACTGCCAGCAGCAGACACTATCTGTGAAAACACACTGCTAAATTCGGGAAGTGCAGCTAGTTAGAGCTGAGCTGAAAAGTAAAATCACTGAACAGAATTAGTTCCGTTCTCACTCAAACCAGGAGTCCAGAGCCCATCTAGCCGTGAGGTGGAAGTTTAGGAAGGAGGTCATGTGGTTGCTGAAAGCTCCACCAGTTCCAGAGGTGAGTTCAGTTGGTGGTAATTGGTCTCCCTTCTGGTTTGGTAGGTGAACTCAACTACCTGTGTGCAGGGTGAGCAGGGAAAGAATCTGCTCAGCCTGGGGGCAGAGCTGACAGAGCAGCTGGGAAGGTTCAGGAGCATCAGGGAGGCTGAGAGAGATCGGTGGGGCCACAGCCCAAGGCCAAGGCAGCAGCTGGAGACTCTACCAGAAGCAGAGGCTCCCCTGCCCTCTTGCCACTGGGCAGAAGGAGGGGACCTCAGAGCTGGGGGGAATGGAAACAGGTCCCTGCTCTAGAAGGAAGGTGAATCCCCTCCTGGCCTGCCTCACCTTCCCAGGTGCCCTTACCCAGCAGGTCTGGGGCTCTGGAATGTGAGGGCCAGGGAAAGGAGGATGTAGATGAAGGTCCATACAGAGGGTTGCCTGGGGTAGGTCATCTGCATGTGCTGAGAGAGCTGGCTGATACTGATGCTGAGCCGCTCTCCATCATTTTTAAAAAAATCATGGAGAACAGGAGAGGTGCCTGATGACTGGAAGAAAGCCAATGTCACTCCAGTCTTCAAAAAGGTCAAGAGGGAAGACCCAGTCAACTAAAGACCGGTGAGCCCCACCTCCATCCCTGGAAAGGTGATGGAGCAGCTCATTCTGGAGGCCATCTCTAACCGCATGGAAGAAACGAAGGTTATCAGGAGAAGCTGACATGGATTTACCAAAGGGAAATCTTGCTTGACTAATCTGATGTCCTTCTACGAAACCATGACCAAATGGCTAGATGAAGGGAGAGCAGTGGATGTCATATACCTTGACTTCAGTAAGGCTTTTCATACTGTCTGCCATAACATCCTCATAGAAAACTCGAGAAGTGTGGCATAGACAATTGGTCTGTGAGGTGGATTGAAAACTGTCTCACCAACAGAGTTCAGAGTCAAGCTGGAGGCCTGTGGCCAGTAGTGTTCCCCAGGGATCAGTGCTGGACCCAGTTATGTTCAGTATCTTCATCAACAACCTGGACAAGAGGATAGAGTGTACCCTCAGCTAGTTCACTGATGATAAGCAGCTGGGAGGGGTGGCTGACACGCCAGAAGGCTGTGCTGCTGCCCAGTGAGATCTGGACAGGCTGCAGAGCTAGGCAATGGTGAACCTCATGAATTTCAATAAGGACAAGTACAGAGTCCTGCACGTGGGGAGGAATAATACCAGGCACCAGTACAGATTAGGGGTTGTCCTGCTGGAAAGCAGCACCACAGAGAAAGACCTTGGAGTCCTAGTGGATAGTAAGTTATCCATGGAACAGCAATATGCCCTTGTGGCCAGGAAAGCCAGTGGCATCCTGGGGTGCATTAAGGCCACTGTGTCTAGAGTGTCTAGGGAGGTTCTCCTCCCCCTCTACTCTGCCCTAGTGAGACCACACCTGAAATACTGTATCCAGTTTCAGGCTCCCTAATTTAAGAGAGACAAGGATCTACTGGAGAGAGTCCAGCAGAGAGCTATGAGGATGATTAAGGGACTTGAGCATCTTCCCTGTGAAGAAAGACTGAGAGAACTGGTGCTGTTTAGTCTTGAGAGAAAAAAACTGAGAAGAGATCTTATTAATGTCTATAAATATCTGAGGGGTGGGTGTCAAATAGAAGGAGCCAATCTCTTTTCTGTAGTGCCCAGCAATAGGACAAGGAATAATGGGTATAAACTTGAGCATAGAAGGTTTCATCTCAACATGAAGAGAAACTGTGAGAGTGACAGAGCACTGGAACAGGCTGCCCAGAGAGGTTGTGGAGTCTCCTTCTCTGGAGACTTTCAAAACCCTGTCCTGTATGTGTTCCTGTGTGGCCTGCCCTAAGTGATCCTGCTTTGGCTGAGGGGTTGGACTTGATTTCTAGAGATTCCTTCCAACCTGTAACATTCTATGATTCTATGACAGGGATGGGAAACAGAAGGAGGCCTCTATAATCCAAGAGGAAATAGTCACAGGTATCACAGGTATCACAGGGTGTTAGGGGTTGGAAGGGACCTTGGAGATCTTCAAGTCCAACCCCCATTCCAGAGCAGGTCACAAAGGAACGTGTCCAGGCAGGTTTTGAAAATCTCTAGAGAAGGAGAATCCACAACCACTCTGAGGAGCCCCTTCCAGTGCTTTGTGACCGTTACAGTAAAGAAGTTCCTCCTCATGTTAAGGTGGAACCTCTTGTGCTCCAGCTTATATCCATTCCCCCTTGTCTTACCACAGGGCACAAGTGAGAAAAGGCTGTCCCTTTCCTCTTGACACTCAGCCCTCATATATTTATAAACATTTATCAAATCCCCCTCTCAGTCTTCTCTTCTTCAGACTAAAGAGGCCCAGGCGTCTCAGCCTTTCCGCATAAGGCAGGTGTTCCAGTCCCTTAATCATCCTTGTAGCCCTCCGTTAGACTCACTTGAGCAGATCCCTGTCTCTCTTGAACTGGGGAGCCCAGAACTGGATGCAATACTCCAGGTGAGGTCTCATCAGTGCAGAGTAGAGGGGGAGAAGAACCTCCCTCGATCTGCTGGACACACTCTTCAGGATGCCACTGGCCTTCCTGGCCACAAGGGCACATTGCTGTTCCATGGAGAGCTTGTCTGCCAGGACTCCCAAGTCCTTCTCCACAGGGCTGCTCTCCAGCAGATCACCTCCCAGTCTGTACTGGTGTACTTTATTATTCTTTCCCAGATGCAGGACTCTGCATTTACTCTTGTTAAGCCTCATTAGGTTCTGCTCTGCCCTGCTCTCCAGTCTGTCCAAGTCTCGCTAGATGGCCGCACAGCCTTCAGGTGTATCTGCCAATCCTCACAGTTTTGTATCATCAGCAAACTTGCTGAGAAGACATTCTATCCTGTCACCAATGTCATTGATAAAGATGTTAAACAGGACCAGTCCCAGCACTGATCCCTGGGGTACTCCACTAGTTACAGGTCTCCGGCTGGACTTGGCACCATTGACCACCACTCTTTGGACTCTATTGTCCAACTGGTTACTAATCCATCTTACTATCTGCTCTTCTGTCCCATACTTCCTGAGTTTTTCCACAAGGATGTTATGGGAGACTGTGTCAAAAGCCTTGCTAAGGTCAAGACAGACTACATCCACTGGTCTCCCTGTGGATGTAGTGGATCCATCCATTTACAATATCATAGAAGGCTATTAGATTAGTCAAGCATGACTTCACCTTGGTAAATCCATGCTGACTACTCCTGATAACCTTCTTCTCTTCCATGTGCCTAGAGATGACCTCCAGAATGAGCCTCTCCATTATTTTTCCAGGGATGGAGGTAAGGCTGACTGGCCTATAGTTTTCTGAAATCTCTTTTCTGCCCTTTTTGAAGACTGGATATTGGCTTTCCTCCAATCTGCTGGCACCTCTCCCATTTGCCATGATTTTGCAGAAATAATGGAGAGTGGTAGGGCAACAACATCAGCCAGTTCACTCAGTAAGTGACCTTCAATTCACTCATAGTCAGTGACCTGCTGCACCACCTTGACATACACAAGTCTATGGAGCCAGGTAGGTTACACCTGAGAGTGTTGAAGGAGCTGGTGGATGTGCTTACCAAGCCAGTCCTCGTGATTTATAAGCTGTTCTGGCTAACTGGGGAGGTCACAACAGACTGGAGATGAGCAAATGTGGCACCCATCTACAACAAGGGCCAGAAGGAAGATCTGGGGAACTACAGAACTGTCAGTCTGACCTGAGTGCCAGGGAAGGTCATGGAACAAATCATTCTGAGTGCCATAACACACCATTTACAGGACAACCAGGCATCAGGCCCAGTCAGCAGAGGTTAATGAAGGGCAGGTCCTGCTTAATGAACCTCATCTCCTTATATGACAAGGTGACCAATATGATGGAGGAGGGAAAGCCTGTGGACATTGTTTACCTGGACTTTATCAAAGCCTTTGATACTGTCCCCCACGGCATCCTTATGAAAAAAACTGGCAGTACTAGGCCTGTATGGGTGCACACTCTGATGGATCAAACCCTGGATGTATGACTGGGCCCAGAGAATGGTGGTGAATGCAGTTAAATCCAGTTGGTGGCCACTGCTTTTGTAGTGTTCCCCAGGGCTCAGTGCTGGGACCACTCCTGTTAAATATCTTTATCAATGAATTGATGAGGAGATTGAGTTTGCAGACAGCACCAAGTTAGGTGGGAGTATTGATCTTTTTGAGGATAGGAAGGCTCTTCAGAGGGACCTGAGTAGGTTGGATCCATGGCCTGAGGTCAGTCATATGGACTTCAATAAGGCCAAATAACTAGTCCTGCACTTGGATCACAACAACCCCATGCAACACTACAGGTTTGGGGAGGAGTGGCTGGAAAATGCTGATCAACAGCTGGCTGAACATTGGCCAGCAGTGTGCCCAGGTGGCCATCCTGGCCTGCATCAGGAGTAGTGTGGCCAGCAGGACTAGGGACATGACTGTTTCATGGTACTCAACACTGGTGAGGTTGCACCTTGAGTGCTGGGTTCAGTTTTGTGCCCCACAGTATAAGAAAGACATTGAGGTGATGGAGCAGGTCCAGAGAAGGGCAATGAAGCTGGTGAAATGTCTTGAGAATAAGTCTTAAGAGGAGCTTAAGCTCCAGCTGAGGAAACTGGGGTTGTTTAATATGAAGAAAAGGAGGCTGAGGGGACACCTTAGCACTCTCTACAACTACCAGAAAGGATGGTGAAGAAAGATGGGTGTTGGTCTCTTCTCACAAGTCACAACTGGTAGGACAAGAGGAAATGGCATCAAGTTGTGCCAGGGGAGGTTTAGGTTGGACATTAGGAAAAACTTCTATACTGAAAGGGTTATCAAAGACTGGAACAGGCTGCCCAGGGAAGGGGTTGAATTGCCATCCCTGGATGTAGCTAAAAGCTGTCTAGATATGGTGCACAAGGACAGTGTGTAGTAGTGACACTGGTAAAGTTAGATAATGGTCAGATGATGATCTTAAAGGTCTTTTTCAACATCAGTGATTCTGTGATTATTTTTTTTTTAAGACTTTCTTGTCTGATAGCAATGAATGAGGTATTCATACAAGAAGACTATAGTGTAAGTGAAACAAAGCAAGTGATGTAAGATGATAAAAACAGTGAAAAGAAAGTAATCTTCAAAGACATGAAAAGGAGCTTTCTAGCGATACCCCTCACAATGTAAATATTCAAAGGTAAATGATGCTTCATTTTGGGAAATTTTTAAAGGCATTATTTTCCATTTGATATGTACATGTTGAAAACATTACTCTGTGCTTGCACTGACTGAGACTTGCAGGAATCTGATTTATATTCCCCAGGAAGCTTGCTTTAGAGTTGTCGTATCATTTCATCTTCTTATGAACTAGTTTTCTGCCTCCATAGAGTCATGGAGAAGATGATGCAGATGAGTAAGAATGTCTCTTAGGATTCAAGTTATTTTTAAGACTCAAAGCTCTTGAGTAAAAATAATGTGTTCTAGAAATACCACTGAAAAACTGTGTTTCTACTTCTGTAGCACAGAATGGAGGGGAAGATTTTTATGTAGCTGGAAGAAAAGAATCATAGAAATCATAGAATCATAGAAATATCTGGGTTGGAAGGGACCTCTAGAGGTCATCTAGTACAACCCCCCCCTCCGATGAGAGCAGGGCCATCTTCAACTAGAGCAGGTTGCTCAGAGCCTCATCAAGCCTTTTTAATAAAACCAGCAGAACCAGCAGAAACTCACAGGAAAAGTATCCTTCAAAGTAATCTACATGGAAAAAAAGGATTGCTGTGTGAGGTTTAGTGACATGTTTTGCAATATATTTGTTTTAGTTATCCAGTCACTGAGTGGAGCTGACCTGCAGCTGAATGGTTGATCTCATTTTTTTTCTGAGGGAGGGAAATGATGGAGAAGTGGAGGGAGGGAAATGATGGAGAAGTGGAGAGACCCACTGAAAGCCAGCAGGTCTCAGGGAAAAGGCTGATGAGGCCTGGGCACTGCCAGGGCAATGGCAACCACCCCCACACCTATAAAAGAAGTCCCTGGGGAGCTGTGCTGTGAGCAGAGTGGGAAAATAGCCCGGCGCGTCAGCCAGAGCATGGGGTGGCAGCTCATGTGGAAGGGCACGCAGGAAGGGCACTGAAAGCTTGGAGTTATGTAAAGGCTGTGTAGATGTGGTGCTGAGTGACATGGTTTACTGGCGATGCCTCTTTGTCTCTATTCCTGAGAAAGAAAACAGAAGTACACTGTATAGTGATATGAGATGGAAGAGAAGAAAGAGCTGAAGTGGAGAGAAATCGATATTAAAGCAACATCTAATTTTTATACTTTTATCTGAAGTTTCTGTTAGCAAGCAAAATGGATGTTTATAATCAGAATTGTGACAGGTTTCCATTCCTTGTTTGTACTTGCTGTCAAATTGTGAGATAACATTTCTGTGTGATAAGTGACTTCTGTATTAATATTTCACATAACCTGTTTACTTACATGTTTTTGAATGAAGAGAAATAGTAATAAAGTTATTAAAGATTTGTAATATTTTTCTCTTGAGATAATGACCATATAATTACAACCGTCAGTTATGTAATCCTATTTGTACTCGAGCTTAGATTTTTATGTGAGAGGATCCAGTGATTCAATTTCTCTTGTGTGATTATGCAGTGTCATAAAAATTCAAATAAATATGCTACAAAGTGTAAGTTATTACAAAGAGAACTTATTCACCCAAAGTTGCTTAATCATCATATGTTTAGTTTATTACTGCACTTTTTCCTTTTATTACACTCAAGAAATTAGAACAAACTTTATAGCCTCTTAAGCCCATGATTTATTTTATTATGTAAACTACCCTACACTTCCATAGTCTGTAGATTTTCATTATTAAGCAGCTGATTCTTGGACTTAAGAATAATTTGTTGAGAAATAATTCATCAGAATGATCATGATCGTGCAATTATGTTGTTGCAAGATGGCTGTACAGTAAAAACAGATGATGAGAAAGCCACACTTTCACTAAACAAATGTAAGAAGCTATGGGGTATTCCTCTATAAGCCACAGAAGTTTCCTAAAAAAGTAATTGAATCCTGTAGGTAGCATTGGCAAAATTATTTCTGTTTCTACGTTAAGCAAAAGTATTTTCATTTGGAAGCAAGCTTCATCTCCCAGTTCCTGAAGAGAAACTGTCACAGGCTCCATAAGCAAATGAAATACAGAGGTGAGTGGAGTTCTATGCATGCTAAAAAAGCAGACAAGATTTTTGGAGATAGTGCTTTTAGACATATCAATAAAACTTTGAAGAAGTCCAGTTTGGTTCAGATGTGCCAGTAAGAGGAAATACTTTTTCATATTCCTTTTCTCCTTGTCCAATATGGACAGGTAAAAAAAAAAAAGACATCTACTTCTTCATTCATCTACTAAATTTCTACAGATTCTTTAGGAGACCTGCAGGCCCACAAAGAGGATAAATTCATTTACTGCTCCTTACATGGAAATTAATTTTAAAAACAGAGCAGTATTATGTGTTACTAATATTTTAGAACTATTATGGAAACATTCTTGAAAAAAGCTGAGACTTAATTTTCTCTTTTATTTGCATTTCTGTCACCTGTGATTTTGGAAATGTCTCTGCCTTAATTTAGCTAGCTGCAAGAACTTATCACATTCAAGTATATCCATTAATCACTGAGCTGACCAAGCTTTTATCAGATGTTCTTCTACTTGAGTAAAACCATGATGTAGATGGAAATTCTATTCCATGTTATAAGTTTTTAAAATTCTATTTAATACCCATAAGGAAACAGAATTCTCCCCATAAGAATACTGGTAAGTAGTAAAGTCATGGTCCTTATGACAGAAAATGATGAAAAATACTGCCTATGTTACTTATGTAAGTATTAGTATTTTAAGATTTCAAAGATATTATCTCATGCTGTTCTTTCATATGTTAAATTTTGAGTGTTTTACTTCAGTTTTGTTTAATGTGTAAGATACTTACTTGTGTGTTTGTCCTGGGTCGAGTGAAAAGAGAACTAATTCTGTTCAGTGATTTTACTTTTAATCTCAGTTCTTCTAACTAACTGCACTGTCTGAAGCCAGCAGCCTGTTTTCCCAGGCAGTGTCTGCTGCTGGCAGTGACAGCACCCCATGGTTAGAGCTACTAGCAAGGACTGGTGTGCAGACCAAGGCCACTTGCTGGATCTTGTGCACCACATTGGGGGTGCAGGCAAGTGAAACGCTGAACCTGCAGGGAGGAGCAGACAGGGCAGCTGACCCCAAACTGACCAATGAGGTATTCCAGCTCATATACATCATATTTGTTATAAAGCAGAGGGATCCAAAGGGTCTATAGGCTTTTTCCTGGGCTCTTCTCCCCTCTTGGACTGCTTTGCCAGCTTTGCTCAGCTCAGCTCAGGTCCTCTTTCAGCTCCTTCCTTGGACCATCAAAGGAAGACTCCGTTCTGCCTTCGATCCCAATCAGTGCGTTCCTGAATCCAGTACCAGAATCCAGCTCCTGAACACAGCTCCTGTCTGCTGTGGGGCCCGGCCTGCGACTTCCCCATTGCCTGCTCCACAGCATCAGTGGTGACGGTGATGTAATTACCATTGGGGATTTGGGTTCGATACTGGTTTGTATATACTTGTACATATTCTATTCTTCTTATTATTATTTTCATTTCCATTAAAGCTGTTCTAGTTTCCTTTTCTAATCACTAAGTCTCTCTCCCTTATTCCCTTTCTCTTCCCCTTTGGAGGGGGTTAACAGAGAGCATCTGTTATAGGTCTAAGGGGCCGCCCTGACCCTAAACCGTGACAGTGTTATTTCCCATGTTTTAGGAAAAGCTATCTAACAACACGAAGTTCCATGAATCAGCATCAGAATATCTGGTACCATATCCATGTGATTTTATAGGAATATTTACCCTTGCTCCTGTGCAAGTTAAGGTTTTACCTGACTTATGGACCAATGCTAAAGTCACAAAGGAATGCTGATCATGAGAAAACTACTCAGTTCATGTCGTTTAAACCCAATCAGGAGTTAAGTGTTTCACGGATTTTTTAATGATACATAATTGGCTTACAGTCAGCGGATGAGAATCAACATCAAGATTTCAACAGAGAAACCATGGTCCTAGGCACTTACAACGTTTTAATAAATACCTATAAATTGACAAGCATGCTTTCATAATTATTCTTAAAAAGTTCTAATCTTACACACATGCAGAATGATAGCAAATCTCCCTCCCCTCACAGGCAAGTGTTAATTCCCTGCTTCTGGGACTGTGGGTTTAATACCTGCAGACACCTCCTGGGGGAGACATGTGCACTCACTTGTGTCTACCTGTGATGATCCCTACAACTTGTGTCCCAAAGAAAGCACCCCAGGAGGTCACACTTGTGTTCCTGGCTCCAGAGATGCTGCCCCCCAGGCCATCTTTCCAAAGCAGCATCCCCACAATTGATTCACAGGCATCTGCTAGCAGCAGATAAGCAAGGCTCAGAGCCCCCTTGCAGTAGCGCTCAGCTTGAAAACCTGAAGCCTTAATGAGAATAGCTGAACAGAAGGGATAGTTGATGTCCAGGGTTCGTGAAGGATTCCTGTTTCACAAAGAACAGCATTCCCACACACAGATAATATGCAAAAGCAATGTTACTCAAGCAAGCACAACTAGTTACCTAACATCCCCTCATACATAGCTACCCCAAGGTGGTAGACAAACCGTAGAGCAGAAAGAGGGCACGTAGCATGGTGCTTGGGAAGAAGAGTCGGTAGGTCCTAATGCCTTCTGCAGAGCGGTCCCTGAATCAAGATGTGCATCAGGTTGACCTTCCAAAAATACATATTCCTCCTCTCCCTGCCTTGGCGGGCTACTTATAGCTCTCCTGGGGGGCAGGGAGGATGGGGGAACTGCTCCAAATGTCGGTGCCTGTGTGGCCACTGCATGCACAGAGGCTGAACAGTATTTTTCCCATCCACAGTGGCTGACAGAGGTCATTCCCCCCCGTTGCTTATGCATGGGGGTCTTGGGGCACCTCTGGTGGTCATTACTTCATCAGTCCTCAGCTCCCTCATCCCATCCTTGAGGTGTCCTTTCATTGTTTCATTCCTGGCTGACTGCCTGATTCCCCTGTGCGCCCACACATCTCAGACACAGAAGCGAGCACTGTGCTCTCCAGTGCAGTGCAACAACAGATAGTGGTGTGCCTTAGGGCCACAACAACAAATCAACATGTTCCAGTCTGAATACAGTTGACCATGAAGCATGAGAATAAACAGTCTGGATTTTTAATGTAAAGCTTACAACAGTACACCTGGCTCTGTGGAAACTCAGAACTGGGTTATCTGGGCCACTTTTATGCTCATGATGGCTGGGGATGAAGAAGGCATTATGAAAGACATTGCAATTCAGTTCACTTGTGAACATGATGTGGACCTGTCAATGTAGACTGTTTCTGAGAGAAATCCCCTCTTTCCTTCTGGTCACTCAAGCTCTTGCATGCAGTCTGTCCCCATGTGGCTAGTCCTCCTCCTTCAGAGCAGAGACTAGAGGGATATGATTTCCTGCTGTCACCTTGTAGACCAATGGAGAACATTGGGCTGTTTAGGCTTTTTAGCACTGTGAACTGAGAAAAGCAGGCATGGGGTGAGTAAGGACAGAGCTGTCTGAGATTTAAACTGTTAAGGTCCAGGAGGTCATTCAGGACAGTGATCCACAATCCACTTATAATTGAAGATTTGATTAATGATGATGGGGCTTTAACGTGGTTAGCAAAAGATGCAAAGGCCAGCTTCTGACAGAATTTTACGTTTCTCTTTGGACTGCAACAGGACAGAAAAAAGATGTCACTTTTCACCATGGGAGAACAAACACATTTTTTTCCTTCACTTAGTCTTAATACTGCAAGCCATTTCAGATACATTTGGAAATCTTACACAACCTTATTTGCAGTCAGGGTTATCCACCACCTATAATCACATGGAGAGTGTCTTTGTTCATTTTTTTTTTCTGTCATATTAACACCTGTAATTTGCAAACCAGGCAATTTCCTAGCTCCAACCACATAAGCAGAGGAAGAAACATTGGTAGTGAACAACTGGTGACCTTCTATCAATAATTGGAAATGTTGACATCAATTAAAGGTCACCATTTTAACCTTATGAAATCACCTACAAAATTCTCAAAATAAAATGACTGAGCACTCAGTCAGTTCAGAGTTCTTAGAAATAATTGATTATAAAGGACCTTCTGCTTCTGCTATATGAGAAAGATTCATCATATAATCATTAATTTTAAGTTACTCTGAATATACTATCCATCTTTGTAATGGGAGTGTAAATGTAACAATTTAATTTAAATGTTGGGGGGGATAAATATTATATTAAAATGCTACATTTATATAATATTTATTTTGTTTTGTTTCTAATTTTAAAGTAATTTGAAAAAGAATTTTTAAGAGACTGATTTTTACTTCAGAGTTTTGTTGCTAAGGAAAAGTAATTTTCCACATGTTGTATTCTACAACTTACATTCACCTCATATAGAGTATAAAACATAAATGTTTAAATGTCAGTGTTCGAATCATTGACATTTTGAAAATGTCTGGGAAAATAAATTTCATTTTACCCCCATGTAGAACAATTTGAAATAAACACTCTCTTTACTAGGCTTTATTTTTCAAATCTACATACTTAACTTCCTTTTGGGATCATAGTATTGCAATCTACTTCAGGTAATGTAAAAATATTTAAGAAGGACCTTGTACTGGGATAATACTGTAGTAAAAAGAAATTTTAAAAGGGAATAATACCATAAGAAATGGAAAAGTTTGTGCTGCTTGTTAGAAATATCTATCAATATTCACTTAATTAATGGAACTACTTTATGAATGTAAAGCAAATACTTGTTTCTCTTGCATCATTAGCATTTGAATATTAAATTATTTCAAATGTGTGAAAATGGCTGATGAAAAGAACATGAAGTATAGTGTGAAAACTTGGTATTACTCCCTGATTGCATTCACATGAAGAAATTAAATAGAATAACATTGTTGTAGTGCTTTTTCTCTGGGTTCAAAATTACAAAATCAATTAAGTTTATCTTCTAGCATGTTCGAAGCTACTTAACAGAAGTAATTAAAGTATAGATCAACCAGTTAGCTCTCATCTATAATTACAGAGTTTGAAACTTAATGAAAATCACAGGTAAAAGTACAGATACAGTTACTATTATTTTTTACATCTCTTAAGATTATATTTTGCTGGCACAATGCTGTCTCTACGGACAACAGGATAGACATCTTGGTCATATGATTTTCCAAGATTTTTTTTATATATCATTTAATAGATATTTGTTGACTACTTCTCTAAAATCCCATTCAATGCCTCCTTTCTCAAAATAAACAATAAATTAAAAAAACAAAAACAAAAACAAAAAAAAACCCACCTTTTCTTTGTCATGGTAGTAGGTACATGAAGTAAAGTGCTCAGGAATGACAGTTCAGTTCTGAAGGAAACACTTTAAGACACATCTGACAATCACTGCTCTCTTCCAAGTGGGAGCACAATATGACAGTGGTACAGTGCTATTCCTGTTCCAAATGTACACAATACCAAGGCATATTAAGATTACTGGCTACTAGGTTGCCATAATATGTTTCCTTCTACCTTCTAGAATTAATGTCCATCAATCATAAGGGGATTTGTTACTATGTGACAAATGACTTAATGTGGATCCATTGTTCCTCACCTTCCCTGTTTCAACTAACCTTTTGTCCAGAATATATGAGTAGTATAATATGGTAAATAAAGTGATAGACAGGCAGACAGAGATATATTCAGCTTCAGTTAAGTGATTTTAACTCTGTCTTTTTCACTTCAAATATTTTGAAAGGACTTAGTTCTTTGCTGTCTTCTGAACTCAGTCAAGTGAAAAGGTACAGAATATGTCTTTTCCTGCAGTTATCCTTATATCATGAGTTAAAAGTTACAGAACTTTTTTTATAGTTGTAGATGAGTTAGAACTGTCTCTGCATTAACAGTAAATGTTTAGTTACATATCGTGTGCATTTTCCTTCTACACCAGACATCGAAATGGAGATAAACATCAGCAAAAACATAAACAAGTCATCATTCAGTTGCTGGGTTTGGGGAATTTTTTTTCCATTTCTGTGCCTATCCACAGAATCCATTTTAACCATAGAACATGATCTACATTTTAAAGGTTATATATGAGGAAAAGAAAAATATCCATCTTAAGATATAAGAATAAAGCTTTCTAAAAAACAAAAACAAAAACAAAAAAGTCAAGTCTAAGAGTCAATTATTCATGAAAATATAGACAGAAAATTTTCAAAAGGAAAAAAAAAAATCAGTCTTTATTAGTCTCCTAAATGTAGATATAACTAGAGAATTTGGAATAAACAAGCTGCAGCGGATAAAGACATGTACAGGCTATCCTGAGCATCTTGATGCTATGGTGATTACTAAACACTGTCATATTACATCAAGTGAATGCTTATCCACACTTCCATAAAAACACTTAAAATCTGAGCATAGCAAAGAACTAATTTTAAGGTGCTATCCTCATTGTTAAAAGTTTAAATCGGACAACCATCACATGCATGTAGAGGTGCTTAGAGTTTTATTGTCAAATAGTTGATTGCTCACCAAATTATTGAACAACGTGAGAGACCCATCACAAATTAATATGTTGCTTACCAATTTTGGCTTACACACTTTCATAGCTTTGGTACTGGTGATGCACAAAATAAAGTACAACAGATGAGTGACTGCAACAAGGACTATAGTAACAGAAAGGTAGATTACTGTTAAGAAGAAAATATGTGTATATCACATCTTGAGTGTGTAATAGAATTTCATGTAGTAGACATACAAGTGTCTAGCCACAATATAAGAAACTTACTTTATTGCTACATTTAAAATTTGGAGGAAGAGAAATCCTGGAGATGCTATTTCATTTATACTATGTAATAAATATGTTTCTAGTAAGGCATAAAAGACTGAACTGAAGCTAAAGTTTGAAAAGAAAACTGGTTGTGTAGTGTTCCACTTTGCACCTGAAAGAAAATATTAATAGAAATGAAACTGTAATTAAAGAAATGAATAAATAAATAAATAAATCAGAGGTATGGTCTTAGCTTTAATTGCTGTAAAGCAGTATAGTCCAATAATGATTATGATTGGACTCTGCTGATTTCTAGCCAATAAAGATTTGATATATAAAGTTAAGTACCAGGTTTTCATAGAAAAAAAAAAAAATTTAAAAAAATACATGTCTATTCCTACAGCTTGATTTTACAGGCAGGCAATGGTGATACTGAGCCCTAACTGAAACTCCTTCTGAAGAAAATGAGAAGACAAAAATTGCCAGTCTTTCAGAGTTACATGCTTTTTGAAAAAGACACTTCTTGAATTTGAAAGTTTTAGCATATCTCCTTTCTTGAAGGTTACCAGTAAGAGTAAATAAAGTTTACATGGGGCAGATGTTACAGACAGTGTTCACTAACCATTTTTTTTGAAGGGACATATCCCAGATGTTGGGGATTCTTTTCTAATTTCCAGTGTTTGTC
This sequence comes from Chloroceryle amazona, assembly GCA_027560015.1. Classification (NCBI taxonomy): domain Eukaryota; kingdom Metazoa; phylum Chordata; class Aves; order Coraciiformes; family Cerylidae; genus Chloroceryle; species Chloroceryle amazona. The sequence goes on from JANHFX010020302.1 coordinate 18,584, forward strand.
ATTCTTTTCTAGGTGATTTCAGTATACAATTTCAATGAGTTGTAAATAAGGACCACTGAGAACAAATGCATGCCCAGAGCAAAGTCTAATAAGTTCAGAACAGTAGAGTTCTGCCCTTCTGAAGACATGACAATTGCAACACAATGGCAAAGGGAATCAAAAGCTTTACCTGCAATCCTTGATCTTTTAAACAGAGAGCTATTTGGGTTCAGTTTTAGACTAAGATATGAAAGGTTCTTCTGTGCCCCAGTTCAAGTCCTGACATATGCAATACTCTGATGTAAAATGGGTTTGCATGTACCTACCTGGTAGTTTTGTTTTGAAGTATTTTCCAGAGGTACATAGGTTCCTTTAGTAGAGTATGGTTTCTTCTTTTCCTACTCATTACTGAACACATCTCAAGAAGCTCAGGAAGTTGGGATATGTGAACTCACGACATTCAACAAGGCCAAGTGCAAGGTCCTGCACCTGGGTCAGGGCAACCACTGTCATCTATACAGGCTGGGGGATGGTGGATTTGGTGGATTGAGAGCAGCTCTGTAGAGAAGGACTTGAGGATACTGATGGGTGAAAAGCTGGACATGAGTTGGCAAGAGGCACTCACAGTCCTGAAAGTCAGTCACAGCCTGGGGTGCATCAGAAGTGTGGCCATCAGTGAGGGAGGTGATTCCCCCGCTCTACTCCACTCTTGTGAGACCCCCACCTCAAGTTCTGTGTTCAGCTCTGAGGACCCCAGCATAAGAAAGACATGGACCTTTTCAAGCAGGTCCAGAGGAGGACCAGGGAGATGATAAGCAGGTGGAGCACCTCTCCTGTGAGGACAGGCTTGGGGTTTTTCAATCTGGAGAAGAGAAGGCTCCAGGGAGATCTTTCTGCAGCCTTCGAGTACTTAAAGGGTGCCTGCAGAAAAGATGGGGAGGGACTCTTTATCTGCAAGTGTAGTGCAGGACAAGGGTAACAGTTTCAAACTGAGAGGGTAGATTTTTATTAGATATAAGGAAGAAATTCGTCACTGTGAGGATGATGAGGCACTGGAATAGGTTACCCAGAGAAGTTGTGGAAGCCCCCTCCCTGGAATCGTTCAAGACCAGTTTGGATGGGGCTTTGAACAACCTGGTCTAGTGGAAGGTGTCCTGCCCATGGTGGAGGGATTGGAAGAAGGTAACTTGTAATGTCCCTTCCAACTCAAACCATTGTATGGTTCTATATGAGCACATTTATAAGACTATGTTACCATCCTTCATATTAAGAAAAAGAAACAATCTTCTATGTTTGGGGATGCAAAGGAAACAAAGTTTAACAAAAATTCATTTCATACTGAAGGAAAAAGTCATGGATCACGACAATGAAAAAGAAAGGAATACAGGGGGATTTGAAATGCCTCAGATTCCCACAGCAGTTTGGTATTCATACTGTTGGTCCTAAGCTGTTTTACTTTAAAGATGACACTTCCAGAATGTACACTGCACTCTGGTACAGCTCTATCTCCACCTGGAGTGGGAACCCAGAGTCAGCTATTTCAGAGTTTTTCCTTCTAAAATGCACAAAGCAATTGCCTTAGAAAGAAGTACATTGGTTTTCATCAGCTTTCTCCTGAGTATATTAACTGGAGTTTTTGCAAGCATGGACAGGGACTTTTTGCATGGTTCTGTCTGTTGAGATTTGCTTAGGAATCATTTCATTTTCTGTCTCCCTAAAACAGTAGAATACTATTTTTATTTATTTTTTGGCTTTCATGCTATATTCCCAGAAATTTTCCTGAATTTCTATTTATAATTCAGCTTGTACAACTTTATTTTCAAACTAATAAATCCAGTTAGAAACAAGTGGATCTTTTACTAAAGAAAACAAAAAGAAGAAACAAAATCTTATATTGTGTAATTCCGCTCCAAGAAAATAAGAAGTTAGTAAACCCATGAAATATGCTTAATTCTGCAACCAGAGTTCCTCTAGAATGAGAATATGAGGACACTTTTAATATCAGCAGGATACTTATAAATACTTAATCACTATTAGAAAACCTTGTGATATTAAGTGATGTATTATGTGAGGTGATGAATCAGAGGACCTGAAAGGAATCTGCTTTCATTCTTTAATCTATGAGGAAGGAAAGCTGTGTTATATAATTCGCTTCTTAAAACTTGATATGATATTTTTGTTTGGGTTTTGAGATTCTTTTTTTTTCTAATATAAATTTGTTTGCATTCAGGATTACAGTTGTTTGGATTAAAATACCCCTTTCTTCCTAAAGACTCAAGGACTTCTTAAAATACTGTATTTCCATCTGTTCCCATGTAAATTGAAGCAGCATCTGCAATAGTAATAAAACTGCAGCAGTTTGAAAAATGCCATCAGAAGCAAGAGTCTGAGGCTACAGGGGTAACAAAACATAACCTAGACAGCAGTTCTGTCTTCATTTAAAATCCTAAAATACCCTCCTGTTTTTAAGGAGTACCTTATAAGCAAAATTAATTTGTGAACATCTGTTCACTACAGGATATAAGATGGGTTCTCTTCAGAATATATTTCATTTTGATGTTTATGGTGTGTTATTTAGTACAAGCTGAGTCCTTAGGAAATGTGTTGTGCATTGGTTTTAAGGTAGACGTTTTATTTCTTTATATTATGCTGCATGAATAAATGAAAACTAGGATTTTACTCAAAATTAGTCAAATGGAAAATGTTGTGATGTGCTTTTCAGAGACATCTAGCAATTAAAATACTAAGGGCTTCTTTGAATTCAGTTCTTCATCAAAATACTCAAGGCAGCTAAATCTAGTCAGTCTGCATAGTACTTAGTAGATGTATACCCAGCCTTGGCCTGGTTATTCTGCAAGATTTAAATCTTGTGAAAAGAAATATAAAATTTGTCTGATTTTTATATCTATTGCTACTGATACAAAGAGTTAAATGTTAGAGGACTTTCATATACTACTACTAAATATCAATTACCTTTGCAAAATTACACTGTAACTAAAATAAATCCAATCAGAATACATTTTCTTAGGCCTGTCATTGTGTACTAATAAATTTCTCTGTGTCTTCAATTAGTCCATCAGAAAAAGCAAGATAACTCAATAGTCCATGGAAACAAAGGGATTGATCCAAAGCTTCCACAGAGATGTAGTATTAATTCCTTTGTCACTAAGCAGTATCAACAGATTCTTTTGAACAGGAGTCAGTACTGATATAAATGAAATCCAATTCACCCAGGTAAACTAATTTTGTTACTTTGTGAACACAGACTGCCAGAATGAAATTTACCAGATAATTAATAAATTTAGTGTTTTACAGAATCGTAAAGCTTTCTAAGAGGACTGCATTTGTCCAATTGCTAGTATCATCTTTACAGAGTCAAGAAACTAACACGATTATATGAAAAGCAGAGCCTCACTAGTCCCCTCAGGGAATTAATTAACCTGTTTTATCTAAGAAACTGTAATAATCTTCTTATGAGTTGCTGTGTTTAATATTGCCATGTAGGACCCAAAAATGTAATGAATTATTAAGTTTTGGAAAACCCAATAACACATTTATCTTCTGTCTGAATGAAAGAAGACACTTCAGAAAGTGAAAAAAAAGTATATTTCCTTTCAAAGGATGAGACATACAAAGGTATACAGTTTCCTACCCATATATTATTAAGAGTTTTACAGTATTTTATTACTTCAGCAGTTGATACCTTCATAAATCAGTGACCCAAATTCATTAAAAGATAACTGATTTAACCATGGTTTAGAAGCTCAGGAGTGGAGCTGAAAAGCTAATCATTTTGCAACATCAATTTTGTACTCTTTCTAGAATGTTTGACCTCATTGTGGGCAGAGCTTAGGTAGGAAACAAAGCCTGAACAAACAATCCCTGCAAAACTGTACTTTGGCCAGTGTAGCATACTATAGTATCCCTCTTCTCCTCTGGGCAAAATAGGACAGTCCATTATTCAAAAAAAGTTAGGGTAAGTTTATCAGAGGATAAGATGAAGAGTACATCTTTAGCTGAGCACAGCGTTAAACAGTCCAAACTGTGAAACCTCAAACCAAAGGTAATATAACCACATCAGCATAAAAGTGCACCTACTAGTAGCCTCCTGCTAGAGTTGTACTGTATCATATCCCCTTGCTTGTGAAATAATTAAGTCAGTTTTATTGTGATGCTTTCCCAGATATTTTTGGTAGTTCATTTCTAAAGGCATATAAAGATGCAATGCAGCATAAATTTCCATGGCTGAATTCAAAGAGACCTCTGATTCAGACTAACACATCTGATGTCATTTTACAGGCAATTCATGTTCAACCATCAAAAAGCTCAATTCCTAGTATGGCATCATACAGATTCAACTGTAAAATCTGATACTGTACCTGACAGTATTTAAATGTCCACAGTATGAGCACATTCTGATGTAAAACACTGCCATTCTGAGACTGAATTTGTAACTTTTTTTATTATTTTTTTTTTAACTTGCAATCACATAGTCCTGTTTTTAACGAAGTACAGGAAACCAAACACTCAAACACTTCTACTACACAGAAAAATAATATCACTTAATCTTTAAACTGCATTAAAATCTTGTTTGAACTTCCACTAATAATTAAAATGGCCTTTAGGTTTATTTACATTTGAAGTCACTTAGTGTGGACAAAATTTGAACCTCTCTAATTCTTCTTCAGAGGATCTATTCAGAAATGAATTATTTAGCTAATCTACTTCAAATTCATAGACCAATGATTTAAAATAAGAAACTTTATACCATTTATTTTTATATAGAAACATATTTTTCTTACATAAATTTAAAAAAAACAAGCTAATGAACCACCAGTCAATACAGTATTTCATAAACACAAGGTTTTCATAGTAGGATAGTTGTCTCCTTTATGATACTAAACAATGTGGTCTAGCAATCTACTATAAAAGTTAACTCATATTTATTTACCTGAGTGTGTCTGTATCTATCCTTGAGTTATATGATAAAAATTGAAAAATCTAACATGTACTTCTGCATAAAGTCACTGTTTCAATCAAATAATAATATTCTAAGATAACAATATATGTCTTTCCAGAATTTTTAAGATGTGTTATCAGTATATTGACTTGGGTATATGTAAAAATTTTTAACTTGAGTTAAACTTGTATATATTAATATCAGACTTCTACAAAGCTTCATTTTTTTCTCTTGTAAGAATGATAAAAATCTTCTCATAATCTCTAAAACTTTAAGGAAACGTTATTTCTTTAGTATAAATGAATGGCAATTTCTACAGTAACTTGATAATATCTTTAAATCTTATACATTTATAGAACTGAGCAAAATATTAGCTATGAAATTACTTTCACTGAACTGAGTTAATCCTTAATGGTATTTTCAGGATCGCAGATATCTGAAAAAGAAATATGTATTCATTTTCATTTCTAGAGTTTGTTTCAGTGCTGCAGCCCCAAGGATGATTTCTGATCCACAAATTTCCCTGGATTTCTGGAGGTGAATTTTTACAAAGAGCAGAATCCATTCATGAGTGGGGCAGAGATAGTAATTTACAAAGAGACAAACAAGACCAAAACAGTGCTAGCAATAAAAGGTCTGTTAGCTGAAAGCTTGCTGTGCCATCTCCATTAGAGAGTTTATAAAAATAGTAAAGAAAATCCTGTGACTCAGAGCTCCATTGCTATTGGCTCTACATAGTAGCCTGGGGTGGCATTTGCTCGGCCACAATCCCTTTCTGCAAAGAAAAATAAGTAAAACAACTGTCCTCCCAACAATAAGAGTGGTGACCTCTTCCAGGGTAGGCTCACTTGTTCATTACAAAGACAGCAAAAATAGCACTGACTACTTTGTCCTGTTGCAAAAAGTAAAATTGTCATTTTAGTCACAGTCAAGGAGATAGCAACAGCAGAAGTAATCATAAGCTCATCTAAATAATGTACTGTTTGAGTTATCTACTTAATGAGATAGCTAGATTTTGTAGATGATGAGTTATCTACTTAACAAAAAAAGTAAATCCAAAAGAATATTAATACAAATAAAAACTAAAATAGCAAACATTTTAAAAATTATGTTCTTAAGAGTAACTACAACTGAATTCAGTATCTACCACTTCCAATAGAAACTTAAGGGCAAAACTGACAAAATTCAGCTTTGAGTAGCAAGTTTGCAGGTAATACAGGAAGGGGAGAAGCCTGAGGTCTTTGTCTCAGTAACTCATTCACACTGCTTTACATTTATGTTTTCATCTTTTACAGCTGTCTTGGGAGACTGTTTAGCATGAAAGTGGGTGGTGATATGCAGCACTTTTCCCTTTTGGATTCCTTTAAGACTAACAAAAATTTACTATCTCTGATCAATTTTGATTCATGTCCAAATGGTAGCCCTCTATCATTCAGACATAATTAATTCATATTGTGTCTTCAGCTGTGCACTGACATTAATATCTACACGTTAATATTCAGGAAAACTAACCTAATCATAGCACAGGCTTTGTGTGTGCCACATCAGAAATTTGACAGTTGTTAAATTCACCTACATAAAAATGCCTCTTCTACTGAAATTTTGCTCTTGTTTGCAGAGCAGAATGCCCACTATCAGAGTCTTGGCAAAAGTTTTACTGCCTGTAATACACAAGAACCCAGAAACAGACAACATCTCCTTTCTCCCTCTGGCTACTGACCAATGATGAGAATGAAATGGATGTGATTCAAGCTTGTTCTTCAGGAACAAGGAACAACATCCTATGCATGAAATATAACATCTCCAAAATAGAGTCCAATCATTTAAAGCTGTCCTTAATTTTTACAGGATAAAGTCTGAGTTGCAGCAGCAGATGAAGAGCTGGAAATGTTACAGGTGTTGTTCATGATAAGACTAAAATCACTTCATGCAATTTTAAGTCTATCAAAGTCAGAAAAATATTTCAAAAAAAACCAAAAACCAAAACACCAAAACTATTAAAATAATATGAATACCAGTTACTGCCCCCAGCAAACCCTTGGAATTTTTAGTAGGTCAGTGTGCAGCAGCAAGTGATGCATTCGCTCAAAACTCTTTCTCTACATCTTTACTGATGCCTAGACATCACTATAACTTATTCTCAAGATTTCAATGTGAGAAGTTTCTGGTTATGCAGAGGATAATCTTGATAAAGTGATTCACTAACCTCCACTATGAACAGCAAATAAATTTTTATAAAAAATAAATTAGAGGTATTCCAACAGAACATAATTCTTCACAGTGACATGGGTTCAGCACAGGGCTGCTGAGAAACACTCTGAAACCTCTACCCAGGATGATTTTCAAAGCTCAGTTGGATGACACCTTGCACAATTGATGTAACTGTGAATATAGCCCTGTTTTGAGCTGGGGGCTGGTAAAGATGACCTTCTGAGATCTCATTCAACTTATTTTATTTCTAGGATTCCTGTGATCTATTTTTCTAGGAAAAAACAAAACAAAACAAAACAAAACCAAAGCAAACACCAACCAACTGAACAGCTTTTAAACTAAAAGGAAGAAATAAATTGAGGAAAAGGTCTGTATATGGAGAAGTAGGTATGTGTACAAAGCCTAAAAGATTAATTTTAATTCTTTATTTCCAATGGTAATAGCATGTTTTAATAGCAAAAAGAAAAACAAACACCCCATTGGTAATGGATACATTGAAGTTTAAATGGCTATAAACTGTAAAGAGTTGCATGTAATACTGCAAATGTTGAAGTGTTGAACATGAAACAGGAAGACTTCAGAAATTGATTCCTATTCAATATATGAAAAAAGAAAATCTATATCTTTCAGTAAGTCCTTCTGTAATGGAGGGTGGGTGAATGGAGGAATGGAAGAATCTGCACATGTTACACAGAACAGTGCTTGTGGCTGAAAACATGGAAACTGAATATATGTGATAAAAATATGATTCAACAGAATTAAGGTCAAAGTTAGCACTTTGCTAAAAAAGGTTAAATTTCAGTGAAGTGGGTAAATAATGGGAAGAATACCATGAACTGTGTCAAACGGAAGAATTCTGAAGTGTAAATAAAATATAGGGGACAAATTAAGAATTACAGAGGGAAAGAAAAGGCTCAGTTTCTGCTTTCTCTTCCTTTTCACAAGCATTTTGAAGACCATGTGTACATAGACAATATTTAAAAGAGGAAGGAAAGGAAGGAAAGGAAGGAAAGGAAGGAAAGGAAGGAAAGGAAGGAAAGGAAGGAAAGGAAGGAAAGGAAGGAAGGCAATATGACTAAGAACAATTTCTACCATAAATCTGTAGGTACATTTTTTTATATCAACAAAATCAAAAGAAAAGACAAGGGCTTTGCAAAACTAGAAGGAAGAGAAACAGTTTCTGTAATCTACTCATTAATATTCTTGTAATTTCTTTCCTTCCTGTGCTGGATTTGATAATCTCCCCATCACCAAAATGGCCAGAGTTTTTCCTGAAAGAACAGTACCAAACTCAAAAAGTAACTTGTTTAAATAAATGCTCCTTGAAAGAAGTCGGGAAATCTGCAAACTTGACCAGAGAAATATACATAACCTTATTATGACTTTATTACCAGCTGCAAGGTATTGGCAATAATCATGAACATTCATTTGATGTGCATGAGGAAAGAGTTTTAAGACATCCATTGATTGCTACCAGTTAACAAGTTTTCAAGGGTTATGATTACAGAATTTTGAATATGAATATTAAAGTATTTTATAAGATTTATAATTACAAAGGCAAAGTAAGCCTCCTACCTAAATAATTTAGTGTTACATTTTTTAAAAAAAAACTCTTACCCCAGTAGTAAGATTATCAAATATTCCTTTTACTCCTAATGAGCACTACAATGAGAAAATAATTAGATGGAGTTCTGCTGTTTTGCAGTATTGTCCTCAATCATAACATGTACTAAATGTTGCACTGCATGTAAGGGGAAGTGGGTTTATTTTGGATTTTGGGGGCTTGAGTGTTTGTTTTTTCTCTTTATCGTATCTAGAATGCATACATATGTTAAGGGAGCTTGCTTTGATTATTTATTACTCACCTTCAGAGTACAGACAAGCAGAATTCATAAACAATTTACACCCAGGGAAGCACAGATATTTTAGGTTAGACTTTGCAAAACAGGTATCTCCTCTAACTGCTTGCCAGGATGAATAGCTAGGCCTTGATATTTTGCTCTTTCTGTATTTTTAGTACACCTTATACTCACCTGCTGCATATTTGATTACAATTTTAGGCATTCAGCTTCAGCCAGCATAGTTGCATCTTACTCGTGTCATAAATCTGACCCAAACAGCACCATTAGCTACAGAAAAATCCTGTTCTCCTGGACAGCACATGGCCCTTTGAATAACTAGAGGGTCTTTTCTTTCTCTAAAATCCCATGCTTTACATGATATGTGCATTTCAATTTCAGCAGCAAAAGCAAGCAGGAGGCTTGCACATTATGCAGGCTTCTATTATGCTCAAAGCTGATCTAATTTATCCATTATAGATGAAGCAGAAGACTGACAGGAAAACATGACATCAGATGGCCTAATTAATATAATCACTTCCTAATAACATGGTTTTGCAAGTTCAGAGTTTACCTTCATCATCCTTTGTGCAAATAAATTTGATAGATCAAATGTTGACACAAATCCACAGCAATGGTGATCTAACCAAAGCCTTTTTAGCAAGTCATGAATTTCCTGCTTGAAATCTAATATTGGAGAAAATATCTGCAATTCTTTTCTCTCTTTCAGACATGAGCTGAAAGTAAAATGAAGCAAACATACATGAAACTGCAGCCATAATTTTCAGCTGTCATTTTTCTCTATTTGGACCTCTACATCAAGTGAAAAACTTTAGAATAGCCTCCTACAAAACAGATGAACTCCATTATTAATATTTTTAAATAATCAGTAGAAAAAGTTTTACTAGAATTGCAGTAGGGTAATGTTGCAGACAGCCTTTCAAATTGCACTGGACACCAACTTTACATATTAGATGCATCTTGGATACCAACTCACCTTCTAAAACCTAGCTATACTACATTTCCAACTCTGCTTAGGTTTAATCAAGCAATGTATTATGAAATATAAACACATTTCAGTAACTGAGGCAATTCTGAGAACATTTGCTTTGTTAGTCATGTAACACTTTGGTTGTCCAAGCTCATCATCTTTACTCAAAAAGATCCACACAAGAATTCAAGCACTATCTGTCATGAAATTATACTATAATCAAACTAATATTGTTTTTCACTCCAAGCAAGGAAATATATTTATTCTAGTTACCCCTTGTTTCTACTCTATGTATTCATAAGAGTTTGCCCATGTCCCTTATCAAACGATACTTACGTAACAAGATTTGCACTTGGTGGACACTGCCTATCTCTAAGCTTTTATTATGGTAAGGCTCAAATTACTGTGCAATACACAGTGACAAAGAGGTAAGAGGCTGGTCAGAGAATGTTTTCTGAACAATGCATTTATTCTGAAAAACACTGCCTTCATTTTCACGTTTTTTTCCTTCTTCCAGGTCTAGGAATAAGTATAACACAGCATGCCTTTCTCAAGACTTATGCTTGTATGTTTTATATAACATTATTATAAAATTATAAACTATACACACATTTTTCTAGTCCTTGTTATCCACAGTAATGTCAGTTTCTGCTAGAAGCTGCATATGGAACTCGACTCCACATACAATGCATATCGTAGCACAAAGAATGAGTCACTTTTGTTGAGACTAAATTCAGACGTCTTGTTTCTCTTTTTAACTGTTGTCATATGCAAATACAATAGTAAATCTTGCCCGTCTTTAGAGTGTGTGTGTTCATTCACAAGAGCGGACATTTTCAAAGGCTGCATTAATACTCTACTTTCATGAAGAAAGTAGATTTTATACAGCACTGTTTGCTAATATCTAGTTTTTGCTTAACTTTGGACAGCAATACATGTGCCTTTCTCAAGCACTGAACTGTGCTACTTTTTACTAAGAACCTGGATGGCAATAAAGAAGTATTCCCACCAGGTATTTTTTGGGTATCTGTGAGGATGATTGCCTTAGAGAGAGACCGCAGGAAAATCAGAACAGCCTCATTTATTCAAACAAAGAGCAGTTCATAACACAGATTTCTAATGTCATGCTGATAGTCTCTTTTTTTTCTTTTAATATAGTGAAATTCTGGTTTATCTTTCTTTTTCTTTCTCAAATTGCTCTTTTACTAACGTCAGCCACATGCTCTGTATTCTGTTGTCACAGAGGTCTCATCTATACAACTTTTCTTCGATCACAGCATGAAATGTTTCCCTTCATTCTTTTGGGCTTCAAAAGTCTGATTTGGACATTTTGTTGTTTAAAAAGCTCCAATCCCTCCATTTTGTGGTTTGTTCATTGTTTGGGTGGGTTTGGTTTTGGGGGGGGGTGTGTTTTTTGGGGTTTTGTTTTTGTTTTTTGTGGGTATTTTGGTTTGTTAGGTTTTTTTCTTAAGAGTGAGGAAAAGATGAGAAGAAACTTTTTTCACCTTTCTGCATTAGTGGACAAGGGACGACCTGTGGATGTGATCTACCTGGACTTCTGCAAGGCCTTTGACACAGTCCCCCACAACATCCTACTTGACAAGTTAGAGAGATATGGATTTGATGGGTGGACCACTCAGTGGATAAGGAACTGGCTGGACGGTCACGTCCAGAGGGTAGCAGTCAATGGCTCAAAGTCCAGATGGAGAGCAGTGACAAGTGGTGTCCCTCAGGGGTCTGTACTGGGGTCTGTCTTGTTTAACATTTTTATCAATGACATAGACAGTGGGATCGAGTGCACCATCAGCAAGTTTGCAGATGACACCAA
>JANHFX010020303.1:0-13575 GCA_027560015.1 Chloroceryle amazona
CCAAGTACGTTTATTTGACTGTTTAACAATCAGTCTTTAGGACAGTAATTTGAAGAAGTGCCTATTAAGGTCAGGGGTTTGAAGCACTAAATCCCTTTTCATACATGGTAGCTGGAAGTCTACTAAAACCCATGTTTTTTTTTTTTTATTTTTAGTAGCATTTCCCTCAAGCAAGTAAGAGGTCTGTCTGATTTTTCTCACCAGGCCTTCTAAAAGCACTTAATTTCCAGCAAGCAAACACAAATCAATAACCTCCATAAAATGCCATAACCGAAAAGAGAATATAAGCAAGGGAGGTCATCTGACCTGGGAAATAAAGACACAGCACCCATCTGAAAAATATTGTACTCTCACATTAATTACCGAAAACAGCAGCTGTGCTCTAGTAATCAAACATATATGGGAAAGTGCTCTGTAAGCACTCTTAGCTTTGCACTCAGGACTTGATGGATGAATCTGTCTCTCCAAAATAGAGAAATCAGAGGTTGATTACTATTTCAACTAGCTGTTTGTTGAAGGTTATACTACATTCCTGCCTGTAAAGAAGGAAAATAAAATATCTTCACATATTTCTCAAGCACCATAAAGAAAAAGCTGAAAGTTTAAGGATTTTTCTCTGCTGCTTTATAGTAAAAAACCTAAGTATTTCAAACACCATCAAAGGGCATACTATCATCTTGGAGCAAGAGCACAACATCCATGCCCAGTGCCACTCAGGAAAAAAACACACCATAGGAAAAGGTGAAAATATGAGTGTTCAGACTCCAGTTTGTTTTGTTATTTGTCTCCCAAGTCCAGATGTATAAATGTTTGCTTTCTTCTGCATGTAATTAGAAATGAACATTACTACTCTAAGTACACCTTTTAGAATTTAGTTTGTAAGAGCACTATGTATTGTAGTTCCACAGTCTAATCCTGACTTTTTTTGAATAAAAGATGACACTCTCAATAGGTCTGTGTGCTATTGTTACTGCCTCAAAACAAAGCTGTGTACCACGTGGAACCAACACTACACCTATACGCACACACACACACACACCCCACTGTAATTTTGTCACGCACAGAATAATTGGATAAGTCAGTTCGGAAGTGACCACAGGAGATCTCCACTCCAAGCCCCACCCAAAGCACAGACAGCTCTGAGTTCAGACCAGGCTACTCAGGGCCTTATCCTGTTGGGGCTTGATAATTTCCAAGGCTAGAGATGGCACAACTTCTATGGGCCCCAGCACCATTGCTGGGCTGTCCTCTGGGGAAAACATTTCCTCCTTATAGTCTGTTTGAACTTTACTGTGAAGAGCCTGGATGCATCTTCTTCATCCCCTGGGCTGTTGTTGTGTGACTAAAAACATGCCTCCTCCCAGCTGAAGTATCCCAGTTCTGCAGCCTCTCCTTCCATAGCAAGGGCTCCAGCCTCACTGCCTCAGAGGCCTCCCTTGAACTCCTACCAGTTCGTCAGTGTCATTCTTGTACTTGGGACGTGAAGTAGAGGCAATACCTAGGTGGGGCCTGACAGACCTTGAGCAGAGGCGGCACTCACTGCTCTCCCCTGACTCTGAGGGCTGTGTCCAACTCACAAAGCTCTAAGCATCACTGTCACTTCTTTTGCTGCCCAGGCCATGCCCCAGAGCTACCTCTTGGCCCCATCAGCCTCAGCCTACATCATTGTGAGGGGTACTTATATACATACATGTTTTTATATAATATTTTCATTTATAAGAAGTATAACTGTTTCCTCTTATTTAGCAGAACTCATGAAAAGTAAGTATACTAGTTGAATGTGTAAGCAAAAATACTTTTGTCTTCCCTAAAAAAATTTTGGACATATTTACCCATGTCTTCTGTAAAAAATAGATATTATTTTAATATATTCATCCATAACTCCAAGTTGCACTAGAAGAAGACAAATCTCTGGCAGAATTTGCGAAGACATTCCACATCAAGAGCAAGTTGTCTTGGCTCATTCTCTGGGGAATTTCACAAAGCGCTTATGCTCTTCCAGACTCCACCAATACACTTGCATAGATGCAGTTATCTCAGCAACACATATGAATGCGATCTACCTTTCAAAACCAACACAGTCTTTTAGCAAACATGTCTTTGAGGCACATAGTCAAAATTGTTTGGGTTTTTTTTTTTTTTTTTTTTAAAGAGACCCTATGTTATCAAATGGCCAAGAATTTAAGGGCATATGCACTGTCCCCTCACAGACAACGCCCCAGATCTCCTGTTTTAGATGCCTCTCTTTTCTGAACTATAATCTACTTGGGAAACCTGATTACTTCTGCTGCCATGTGTTATGTAAGCTCATCCAAAACAAATCTAAACAAAAAAATGGTGTGAAATAAATGTAAGTTTCTTGCCAATCAGCAAGAGCAGCACCTGGAAAGTGCCAGGTCCTGCACCTTGGTCACAACAACCTCAGGCAACGCTATAGGCTTCCAGAAGACTGGATGGAAAGTTGCCTGGTAGAAAAGGATCTGGGGACGCTGGTGGACAGCCGGCTGAACATGAGCCAGCTGAACATGAGCCAGCAGTGTGCCCAGGTGGCCAAGAAGGCCAATGCAATCCTGATCTGTATCAAAAATAGTGTGCCTAGTAGGAGAAGGGAAAAGATTGTGTCCCTGTATTTAGCATTGGTGAGGCCACAGCTCGAGTATTGTGTTCAGTTCTGGGCACCACAGGATAAGACAGACATTGAGCTGCTGAAACAAGTTCAGAGAAGGGCAACGAATCTGGTGAGGGGTCTGATGAACATGTCTTATGAGCAGCTGAAGGAACTGGGATTGTTTAGTCCGGAGAACAGGAGGCTGAGGGGAGACTTCTCTCCTGAAAGGAGGTTGTAGTGAGGTGGGTGTTGGTCTCTTCTCCCAAATAACTAGTGACAGGATGAGAGGCAATGGGCTTAAGTTGTGTCCACTGGGCATTATGAAAGATTTCTACACTGAAAGAGTGGTGAGATGTTGGAACAGACTGCTCAAGGAGGCAGTAGAGTCACCATCCCTGGAGGTGTTCAAAACCCATGTAGATGTGGCACTTTAGGTTTAGTGGTCATGATGTTAGGTAGATGGTTGAACTTGATGATCTTGGAATTCTTTTCCAACCTTAATGCTTCTGTGATTCTGTAGTTAACATCCCACCATATGCACACATACAGCCATTGCTTCATAGTTATGAGGTTGAACAACTATGAACATGCATAATATTGTAATTGTAAAGCAGAAAAGCTGCATGCACAATATTGTTCTGCACACAGACCTAGAATTACCAGAATTAATGAGCTCTCAAAAAAAATTTCACTTTTCTCCCCTTCCAAGTCTCATCATATTTAAAACTAAATTTTAAAGTTGAGCAAGAAGCACCATTCAGTAATCCTCAGTGCAGACAGGACAGACCTCAATGCTTTAGGGCACCGGAGAGAGAGAATGCTCTGACCAGAAAAAGGAACAGACTCTTCCCACCACCTTTTAACATGTAAGTCTGGCCTACAAAGGAGGCAATGGACTCTGAGAGTATCTGAAGCCATCCATCTACTGCCAGAAGGGTTAACTGATAATATGGCCCAAAGAGACATGATGAACCAAAAGTAGAGAAAAATCTTGACAGGGGTCCATAGGCAACCTCTGCAGTAAAGTACAATTAACACCCTACACCAAAAACACTTTAAAAAAACCAACAAACAAAAATCCCACATTGTAATTAGTTGAAGAAATAAATCTGACTGCTCTCACCAACCAGAATGATTAAGCATCATAACTGAAAGCACTCTAAGAGCTATGCTAAAGAAATTTGGCTTTCTTTTTCACTCTGCTGTGATACTCTGACAGGTTTCTGCTGATTTTCTGTCTGGATATTTTATGGATTGCACCTTAAATTAGCAGACAGATAATCTAAAATTTTGACCACTGGAATTATGGAATTGTTAGTCTCCTATTTAAATCATAGTTAAAAATGCCATTTTCAAAGAAGAAGGAGAAATTAAAATAGTATGTAAGCAACATCAAAGCATAACAACATTTAAGATCAGTATTACAATGCAAGACTAGCTTTAATCTCTGTTATAGGTACAATTATTAAAAATAAATCTTTACTAAATCTAAGCACATCATTGTTTGAATTTTTTTTTCTGTTGCTGTGTAAAAGGGCACAACTGTTTCAGGGAGCACAGTGAAAAAAATCTAACTCTCCAGTGGTTAATTCAAAATGTAAATTACGTTGTGTATATACTAGTGACATTTTTTATAGCAATGAAAGCTATGTATTTATCTTTATTTAAACAAATAGTGATTAGATCTATGCTACCAAAAAAAAAAATCCCAAATTGACCCATGAAGCCCAATACCCTTTCCATCTCCTTTCAGATGCCATTAATAGTGTAACACAAAACAAATGCAGACAAAGCTAAAAAATATGATCCAGTACGGCACAGCTATCTTCAGGGTGATTAAGAATGCCTCAAGTTTCACTCACAGAGAGAGTTAGAGTTAGTATTTTTGAAAAGAGCTTGGATTTCCATCTTTTGCCTACACATAAATGCTTCATCCAACCTTTCCAGATGGGAGAGTTACTCAGCCATATTCTTAGTCGATGTTGTACAGTCCTGATGCAATATATCTTTGATATAAGCAAGACAGAAGGTGTATCAGCCAAGAATCAAGATTGGGAACAGTGCATCTGTTGAAGCTTCTGAGTCAGTCCTCCTGTTGTAGTAACTTGAAACAATACTGTAGAGACAGTAGAGTCTACCTTGTTAGTCCGTTAGTCTAATTAGGTTCCTTCAGCAGAGGGAAGCAAGCTGCAGAGTACTGTTTCCAGAGAGAGCGTTACAAAGAAAAACTGCTCAAATAGGAGAAAAGCACACATATGGAGGCCCAAAAAGCCTCTAGGGCACCTAAGCAATATCTCCTTTACTCCTTAAATACATGTATAACAAATCTAATAGCAACACAACTAAGCAACACATCTTGAACTAAAAATCTGTTCCCTATCTTCCCAAATCCAAATCCAAAAGTACAGCAACAACACTCTGAAATGGTGCAGAAATAGCACTGAAACCCCAGTAACTTCCTAGATTCTGTCATATGATCAGTAAAAGGATTTCTTCTGGGTACTTATTACTACCTGAAAGCTTTAAACTAGGATACTCCTCATGAAATGCAACCATTGCTCAAACAAAGTAAGAGACTCGATCCTCCTTTAATTTTATTTGACAAGTTTCAAAGGTACTATACCCAAGTTAAGTTGAAAAGTGGGATAGATGGATACAGAATTTGGTTACCTTATATAGTACAACTTGTACTTAAAAATGTACCACTGTCTGGCAATTGTAACATCTATCTACTGAAAACTAGACTAGATTTTACAATCTCTCCCCATACCCAACTTTATCTTAAAAAAATAAAAGCCTTAAAACCAACACCCCTTGTTACAATTGTTATTTCAATTAGACTTACATTTTACTAAGTGGTTTTTGACAATTACTTTTTCTAGAGAGGCTTGAAAATGGCATTATGTAAAATGTGGAGATGTTATTCAGACTGGGGAAAAATCAAGATGATGGAGATATAAGGTAACTAAAATTCCAAAGTATTTTATTATGGTGGGCATATCAACTCTTAGTAGTTTCAAGCTGCAATAATCCTGGTATTAAATGCTACCTTCAGTAGATGTGAGCTTGGATGTAACTTTGATTCTCAGGAAAAAAAAATCACAGGAAACAAAAACAATGGAACAAATCAACAGATGCAAAGGAGGAGGAAGTAGGAATGCCCAGGTGTAGGTTACAGGAGATTAAAATTAATTTTTTTTTCCCTCCCTGCTTCATGGACAGCTTTGTCTTCTACTGTATTTTCTGTTACCATTTTAGCAGACATAGTAAGATCAATCTCATCTCCAGTTCTAATAATACCTGCAGATCCTTTTAGTTCAAGGACAAGCTGTTGATTCAGTCCACATTAAAAAAAAGCACCAACCTAAAGCTGTGCAGACCAGCTCACAAGTTTCCAAAGGCCTATAGGAAAACTGATCTGGCACTTGCAATTTCTCACTGTTTTGTAGCTCTATTACAGTGCTATACTGTAAAGACAGCCCCATGGTTTTCTCCTAAGTAACATGGAAGGATCACAGAATCACAGAATTGGCACAGTTGGAAAAGACCTTTAAGATCACCGCATCAACTGTCAACACTGCATCATCCCACTAAAACATGTCCTGAAGTGCCTCATCTACATGTTTGTTTAGTACCACCAGGAATGGCAACTGCACCATGCCCCAGGATAGCCTGTTCCAGTGCATGATTACTCTTTCACGAAATAAATTCTTCCTGGTATTTGATGTAAACCTCCCCTGGTGCAACTTCAGGCCATTTCCTCTAGCCTGTTGTTATTTACTTAAGAGGCCGCATCCACCTCACTACAACCTCCTTTTGGGCAGTTGTAGAGAGCAATAATGTCTCCCCTCAGCCTCTTCTCCAGACTAAACAATCTGAATTCCCTCAGCTTCTCCTCACAGGACTTGTTCTCCAAACTCTTCACCGGCTTCATTGCCCTTCTCTGAACTCATTCCAGCAACATCTTTTAGTGCTGAGGGGCCCAGAACAGAACACAGCACTGGAAGTGTGGTCTCACCAGTGATGAGTACATGGCCGTGATCACTGACCTTCTCCTGCTGGTCACACCATTTCTGATACAGGCCAGGATAGAGGTGGCCTTCCTGGCCACCTGGTACACTGCTGACTCATATTCAGCTGGGTATCCACCAACACCCTGAGGTCTGTTTCACTGGGTACCTTTCCAGCCACTCTTCCCCGAGCCTGTACCATTGCCTGGGGTTGTTGTGACCAAAGTGCAGAACCTGGCACTTGGTCTTGTTAAACCTCATACAACTGGCCTTGGCCCATCAATCCAATGTGTCCAGATCCCTCTGCAGAGCCTTCCTATCGTGAAGCAGATCAACACTCCTGCCCAATTTGGTGTTGTCTGCAAATGTGCTGAGGAAGCAATCAATCCCCTCATCTAGATCATTAATAAAGATATTGAACAAGACCAGCTCCAAAAATGAGCCTTGGGAGACACGACTGTTACTGGCCACCAACTGGATTTAACTCTGTTCACCAACTCTTTGGCTTGGCCATCCAGCCAGTTTTTATCCCAGTGATGAGCACGCCCATCTAAGCCATGAGATCCCAGCTTCTCTAGCAGAATGCTGTGGGAGACAATGTTGAAGGCCTTACTAAAGTCCAGGTAGGCAATGTCCACCGCCTTTCTCTCGTCCACTAGGTGGGTTACCTGACCATAGAAGGAGATCAGGTTGGTCAAGCAGGACCTGCCTTTCCTGAACCCATGCTAGATGGGCCTGATGCCCTGGGTGTCCTGCACTTGCCACCTGAGCACACTCCGGATGAACCTCTCTGTAACTTTTCTAGGCCCACAGTTCCCTGGAGCCTCCTTATGGCTCTTCTTATAGATGGGCATCACACTGGCAACTCTCCAATAATCTGGGACCTCCCCTGTTAGCCAAGACTGTTGATAAATGATGGGGAGAGGCTTGGTGAGCTCCTCTGCCAGCTCCCTCAATACTCTCGGGTGGATGCCATCCAGCCCCATGGACTTGTGAGTGACAGCAGGTCATTAAGTGCTTCCTCCGTGCTTCCTCCTGGATTATGGGGCAGTTGTTCTGGTCTTGTTGTCATACATTGACTTCCAAAGTATAGTCCTGAGTGATTAAAGGAAAAAAAATATCCAAAAATTATTCACTGTTATGACCTTTCAGAAATACTGTGGTTATTTGTCAGCACCAGAGTAGATGCACCACTAGGTACTACACACCAGATTTCCTGCTGCAAGAACCCTGTATGGCTAGACCAGCACCTCTCACATTTACTGGCCTCGCCAGACCTGTTTGTTCCAGGTTCCCCAACAGCAAAGTTCTTTCTGGACTGAAAGATTAATAATTTCTGCACTTTATGTGACTTAGGAAGCAAAATACACCCTGTGCTCCTCCTCAGAACTGATGGAAGAAGGGTTAGTTATTCAAACAGGAAGGATATAAAAATAAGTCGCTATTTTCTGCACTGAGGAGCGTCTTGACTGAGACCTACTTGTCAGCACAAGTGCATTTCTGTAGCAGAACTAGTTGCTCCAAGGCAACTACACATGAAATCTGTTTCCCAGACATAATTAAATCCTAATGAAAGCTGGCATTTCTCCACAACTGCAGCTCAGAACAGAACTTGAAGAGTATTAGTAATTGCACTGTGTACACAGCTCAGGGTCCTGAGATCTGTCTCTCAAATGGGAGCTTGCTCAGAATTACAGTCTGAGTGAGGGAGGTGGGAGTGATACCGTGCTACAGCCGCAGGGGTTCCATCAGGTTAAGAAAAAAAAATCTGTTGATGATTACTATTCAAATTACCCAGAAGACACTACTGCCAGATCATGAAAATCAGAAACAGATGCATTCTGTCAAAACCACAAAGCTTTCCATACACTTGCTAGTCAATATCCACTAAGAAAACAGACTTACCACAACACAATTACAAAGGAGAGGGTACAGAGGAAAGCAAATAAAATTGAGGGGAGCTTCACAAACACAGTTCTCAAATTCCTATGCAACATTTACAGATAGAACCTCCATGCACACTAGTCCAAATAATACATACAATGGGAAAAAAGGATATAGTGCAACAGCATTTAAAGCAGTCATATGCAAAACAGAACATAAATAAAAGATTTCCTAAACACATGTAGTGTAGTAGTTGTCTTCCTCTTTTCAAAATTATTTGGCATGTCGCCCACCCCACCCATTTTTTTTATCTCCCTTCCAAAAAAAAAAACCCACAACCTTCACAGTTCTGTAAAAGTAGGTACTTTTCTTATAGCAATACTTATACTGTAGTAGAAAAATATAATCAATTTAAAATTTTTATTATGCATTCTTAAGCTTATAAAATCTTTTTATATGATTAACACATCCAAGTAGTGAAATCTCAGTAGAGAAAAGGAGCAACCAAAAAGGGCAGCTGTCAGGTAAAACACATGTCACATAGATACGGGAAGAACAGTACAATCCTGACATGTTTCAATATTTTAATTAATTCAAATATTTGAGGATTCCTCTATTAACATTTTTCTCTTTTTTTTTGCTTACAGACAGTCTGAGAGTCAATGGCTTATCCTCAGAAGTTATTATTAAGGCAATGTATTTCAAAGACACTCACAACCCTTTCTCTCCAGGAAATGGAAGTCCTAATAGGTTTGCTTTATTATGTTATATAAAGCGAAAATAAGATGTCTTTTAAACATTCCATGAAACTGAGATAACAGGAATTCTATAATGCCAGTATAGTATATTTAAAGCTATTCTGCTTCATCTTTTCATTTCTTTTCAAGGAAGATTCATCCCTCCTACAACAGAATGTCTTTCTCTTCTGACATCCAAGCCTAAGTGTTGTATTTAAGGCTCTACTCTCCAGTGGCATGTAAATGAAATTAAAAGCCATGCTGGTCTGGTCTCTGCTATCCATATGCACGCACATATTAACTTCCCTTTTCTTTGCTATACTAGTGCATCATTTTGTTTTCCATTTCTTAAATTCAGGACAAAAAGTACTGAGGATGTGATCCCTCTCATGGAAACACACTTTATATGAAGGTAGGAAGCCACTGAATTAACTTAAATATGGAAATGGATGAAAAAGGTGATGAAAACAGTAAACAATTACATATTTGTCACAGCTCCGTAGATTGCTACAGGATTATGATAAGATTACGACTTTAATACAGAATTCAACACTGTGTTTCAAATCAGCTGGGCAGATGGCTACTTTTCATGTTAAGTTAAATGGACTTTTCTGAAAAAGTTTTTAGCTCTGTAAAAGTTGTAAAAACCCACTGTGATCAGTAAATCCAACTTCCTAAAAAGCACAAAACATTATGACCCCCTAAACTCTTGCTTGCTTGTACTGTAGCATAAACCATTTAGAAAGACCTGCAATTTTCAAAGTTTGTCAACCCACAACACCCATTTTCCTACAAGGACTGGTATTAAGCTGCCACACTACAAATATCCTGCCATTTGCCTTTTAAAATACTAGCACAACATAAACTTTCCTTACAGTCTTCTGGGACCCTGGTATTGTTTTAATAGCTATTGATCACTAGGAGTCCAAAAGGCTCTTCTGCAACACTCTTCTAAGGACATTAAATCAGTTTACCTGAATACAACAATTTTTCTACACAAAAGCAGCCGGTCAACAGTAGGAATTTAGCACAGCCAAGGTTAAAGACTTTTAAACAGGCCAGATTTCTGCAGACACTTACTCATGTAGATCCTGAGCTCAATTATACAACATCCAAGCTCTGGAGCTAAAAGTGAGTCACTACAAGCTGAAGTGATGTTTCAAAAATTTGACTAAAGCAGGTACATGATTAAAAGAAAAAAGTAAATCACAGGCAGTCATAGGAAAACACTGTTTACTCTTTCAGACCCATGACCGAGGTTTTGTTTTCTCTGAAAGTCTCTGAACTTCTCTCATCAGCTGCAGGTGGAAAAGGCTGGAAAAGAGGAAAGAGACCAGAAGGCAAGGGGAAGTGAGGGAAGGAGCACAGAAAAAATTCTGTGGCTTGAAAAAGTGAGTAGATTCTCATGTACACTTGCCAGAGTCAGTTTCTCAGAGTGGGCCTACATTTGTGTTTTAATTTTCATTCAAAGTACACTTTTGAAGGGCAATTTCTGATGGTGTCCACAGACTGCACTTCGGAGCATGCTGCAGAAAATACCCAGAGATTGTGCAATGGATTTCTTGCAAACAGCAATCCATTGGCAGTAGAGAGACCCAGGAAGGCACCTAATTTGTTCAGTCTGCTGGTGAGTATTCAGGCACAGGACCAGTTCAGAGCTAATGTGATATGCGACTCTTCCAATGTGCATAAGTCTGTACATCAGGTCCTTGGTACCAAATGCTTTGTCCTACTGACCCACTCAGGCTGCGGCTAAGTCAAGGACAGTCCCAGAACAGTTGCACAGGAACATTTGCTTGATAATATCAATCATTACTTCTAATGTATGTTCACTCTTTTAATCACAAGGGAATATTTCCTTTCAGATGGTTTTTCACTAGTGGGATGGGGAAGATAAAGAAAATGAAAGAAAAAAAACATTATGGACACACATTAAATATTTGAGTAAACAGTATATTCTGGTACCTGTTTGCATCCTCAGATGGTTGTTACAAACTGACAGTGTCAGATTCCCCTATCACTCTAGGCAACCTGTTCTGGTTTTGCCGTAGATCTACAGGAAAGAATCATTAGGCTCAATCTAGATATGCATTACTATGGTAACTTGGTGCAGCTGAAACATCACAATTGACCTTACCAATAAATTCCTCATTTGTCCACATACAGTACCTGTTCATAAGAGTAAATATGAGCTTGGGGAAAAACATCCGGAGGATCAGGAGACAGAAGAACATAAGGCAAAAAGAGGGTGGAAGGGCAGCAGAAAAGAAGGTGTATTAAAAAGTATATTAAAACTTCTTCATAATAATGCCTTCTGCAATTATCTCTTACTCAAATAGATGGAAGTAATCTAGCTGAAGATCTGGAATTTAGTTTTAAAACCTTGCCAGTCATATTTTTTTGATTGTTTAATTTAAATTCTTCTTTACTCTTCACATCAGTGTTTGGACTTCTCACTCTTGCAAAAAGTTAAGTCATGAGAGTCAATGGCAAATTCATGGCCATGCCTTACTTTAATTTTCTTTTTATGTTTCCTTGTATTTTTTGGCTTTAAAAATATTTTTAAAAAAAAAATACAGTAAGAATCATAAAAAACTACATAAGCTATAAAGAAAAATATGAAGTCTTGGGGAGAATAAAGAGGGAAAATTGACATCTTTTTTACCCCTGAATATATTGTGAATTTCATTTTATGGGACCATTAGACACTGGCTTAGATTTACCTGGTGGCACTGAAAAATTTTAAAGAATCACATTCAGTTAAAACCAGACTCCTGAATTACTGTTATTTTAGACTGGAATTGTTAATTGAAATGACAGGTCCAGTATCTTTGCACGCATACAATGTTTCCTAGTCAAAAGGCTGTAACTTTGATGTAACCACATTTGAAGATGCTATTGACAGATTTTTCTTTTATGTAGGGTGGTGTGTTGACCTTGGCTGGATGCCAGGTGCCCACCAAGCAGCTCTATCATTCCACCTCTTCAGCTGGACAGGGGGAGAAATAATACAATGAAAGGCACATGGGTCAAGATAAAGACAGGGGAAGATCACTCTGTTGGACATGGGGAAACCTTCTGGCATCTTCTGACAGAAGAGACTCCTGTAACTCCTCTGCTACCGAAACCTTGCCAAGCAAAGGCATAGGGTATAAGAGCACAGCATACCATTTGTACCAAGGTAACACTTGAGTTATGGTCAAGGAGGCACTTTTCAGTACTTGAAGAACAAAACATTTTTTGGAGTTAATTATTTTATGCTGTCATTCTTGACAAGTAAGAACTACTCTGCATACATGCACACAGATTTCTTCTTAGGACCAAGCGGATCAGTAAATGATCTTGCCTGACCTCGTATCATTATCAGAATAAAAAAAAATTAAAAATCATTGTGTAATTCTAGAGCAACTCTGTCTACCTGCTAGTTTGTTTACAGGCTCCTTAGTGTACTCAAACTACTCTCTAATATGATTAATGGTGTTGGCAAGACGATGCTGCAGCACAATCTAATAACTCTCTTACAGAATCACAGAATGATCAGTTATACAAACACAAAATTGTGGCCTTCAGCGCAGCCTTCGGGCAATTCTCAGTAAACCCCAACCACCTACGAGCATTAACAAGGTATTAGAATTTGCCAAAAGTGTGTGTCCTAACACCTCTCAACACTTCACCTCTGTAAGCAAATTTGTATCTGAACCCCTGGAATAAAACTGCTTCAAGGAACCATAAATCTAAGGAAATGCAGTAATGTCCAACGGACAAGATTAATCTCTCAACCAACTGCACTAATTTCTCTGTCACTCTCTCACACTTGCAATTTTTAGGCAGAATGGAGGCACATGGCTCACTGTGCAAAAATTGAAACAAATTTGCTCTGCCATGAGACAAACTATGCCATTCAAAACTCCATCTCAAGACTCTTTCTTCTTTTACCTGCCAGAGTTGTTCTGGTTTAACAATCACCACTGGACACGATGACATTTGAGAAACATTGCACGTTCACAAATATTTTCCCATGAGTCTCAACTTTTGCATCTCTTATTCTTACTGTAGAAGTATACTTCTTGCATGAATATAAATTCAGAAATTCCACTTCAGGTGATACCAAAATAATCTAACAGGTTATTAAAAAAAAAAAAA
This sequence comes from Chloroceryle amazona, assembly GCA_027560015.1. Classification (NCBI taxonomy): domain Eukaryota; kingdom Metazoa; phylum Chordata; class Aves; order Coraciiformes; family Cerylidae; genus Chloroceryle; species Chloroceryle amazona. The sequence goes on from JANHFX010020303.1 coordinate 13,383, forward strand.
GTCTGATCCTTTCCAAAAGAAAAACATTCACCACTAGATGAACGCTTAAAAGTGCAATTCTTTGCTACAGAAGTTACTCCAAGGAGCTTTGCAAAAAGACCAAAGATGTAAAGAAAACACCCCTGGCCAGAGATGAAGATACTTTTCCCCTGCACTTACTCAGGACTGGCAGGGCTGGAGGACAGGGTGCAGA
>JANHFX010020304.1:0-14983 GCA_027560015.1 Chloroceryle amazona
TGGAAGGTGGCTGTTGGGTCTCCCTGGAGCCTTCTCTTCTCCAGGCTGAACAATCCCAGCTCCCTCAGCCTGTCCTCATAGGAGGGGTGTTCCAATTTACCTTGTTGTCCACCACTGCTATTTGAAACTATCAAATGCCTTCCTTTTCCTTGAGGAGAAAAAGAGGCAGCACCTTCTCTCTAGAATTACCAAGGTTTAGAGATGGAATTCTGATCCTGAAAAAAATGCCCTGTAACACAGGCCAGAGAATTGTCTGAGTGGAGGGGAGAAAGAAGCAATTGAAATGTTGAACTTGCTTTTGATGTGATTGACATAATGCTGTCATTTGTTTGCAAAGAGCAGAATGGTTTCTTGATGGAACTTTTACAACTGAAAACCTGTAACCCATTTAGCAAGAACTCTGTTTTCACCCTAGTGCAGAAACTGATTTGTTTGTCTGGATTTAGCTTTAGGCGCAGTCCCTGCCACATTCTGCCAGAGATTTTTTTGTCCTGCAAAGCTAATCCAGGATCCAGATACATGATTATTTCAAATTTACATTTTAAAGGAAGTCAAAGATTGATTTAAATTCCAAGGGAGGAGAGGGAGGCACAGCGATATTGTTGAATCTTTTGTTCCCAGAAAAAACAGCAGAGAATTAAGATTATTAAAGAAGTATAATTCGGGTCAGACCAACCATCTGAATCCATGTCAGTTAAAAAGATGGTTTTCCCCACTTTTTTAATGTGTTGGACACATTCATGTTTGATTTATGATGTGAGTCAAAAACATCTGTGCTTTGGGGCACAAGCAAATGCTTATTTAAACAATAGGTCTCCCTGGAGGGGATATAGGAAAGAAATGACATTCTTTTGCAAAGAATTCAGTGTTTTGCACTCCATGAAGTATCTTGCTTTGTTTTGAGAAGTTCTCTGCAGAAGACACAATGACTCAACCTATTAGAAAGGAGTCCAGCAGCTTCCACCTTTATGTGAGTGATATGAATATGAACCAGGTTAGCACTGGTGAAATCCTGTAACTGCTTTACTTGCCTTAGAGTGACCCACGTGAAAAGAGTCGGTCACCTCAGTCTCATTGGCAGCATACAAGTATTCACATCTTAAAAACATTTGGAACTAGTTGGCAGACTGGGGCCTTGTCTGCAGTCAGGATTAGCTCTGATCTCAGGAATTATTTTAGCTTCTGGTAGAGACCCACCATAGATGCAGTTGTGCAAACTGGTGCGCGCTGCCATCTGCACCAGTTCGATGGCTGACACGGGGATTAGTTCTAACTGCAAATGGGACTGAAGGAAAGGAGTAAGTTTCTGAATGGTTACATATCCTAAATCAGTTCTAATGATGTGCTTGAGTAGTTTGTTTGAAGTTTGTAATGAAAAAAAGTGTTGAGGGTATCAGAAGATAAACATCTGTAGCATCATTTTAAGTTCAAGCCTGCAGTGGGTGGAGATTCTGTTCTGTAGCCACATGCTGTGCTGTATATGCATTGATATGATTAGAAACAGGCTTGAGAGTAACATCTACATTTACTAGTACACTTATCATATCTCAGACTTCAGTAAGCCAGGTCTGTGCATGGATGTTGTGCCCGCTCGTTCTAAATCCATGATCTTGAATCCAGACTTCTCTACGCTTAAAGCACTTTCTTGCCAAGCTTTGGAAGTGACCTCTGTAGCTCAGCACAGTTGATAAACCATGACAAAGGTGTGCCTTGCTGTAGAGCCCAGTGTAAACTATTATTGTCAACAAAGAGCCCAGAGCAGAGACAGAAATATGTCTGTTCCTGTGAGATTTCCACATACAGAGAAAGCAGAAAACAAAATTACAATCTGCATTTCAGCTGCTTTTCTAAATGAACGTGTTCAACAATGTGGCAGGCTAGCAGCTTTCTCTTCCTGCCTAAGACTATGCCAAACTAGAGCGAGGAAGCCTAGAGCCTTTCAAAAGAAGGTGTGAAAAAACTCTGGGGCAAGTGTAGAATTTTAGAAAAGAGCCAAAGCCTCTGTCCACCCTCAGAAGAGCAGAATGACAGAGATCTGGCAGCCATTGCAGCCACCACCGATTTATTTACGAGTTCCTGGAGTCGGTCCAGTGTAATTATGGGCCTGAACTCCAGATCAGATTCACTTGACATTTGAGAAAGTCTGTGGAAAAACAGTATAATAAACTGATAATAACCACTCGTCTCATAAGCAACAGAAAATAAAGGGAAGAGAAAGGGCAGGTGGGGAGAGGGGACGGCAACATGATCCCCAGAAGATCTCCTGCTTGTCAGGAGATCCTTTCAGTGTATACCCCCCTGTATTTTCTAAAAGGAGCCATGCAGAATTTTGGAGTAAGTCCTGACTCATGTCAGTGCTATTGCAATTACTGCACTGGAAAAAATGAAAATGGGGTGGGTGGGGGTGTGTGTGTGTGCAAAGGAAGCTGGGAGACGTTGGGACAGCAGTTTCTTTTGGTGGAATAGACAGTTTGTGGTCCACATGGCATTTATCCAAGTGTGCTCATCACCTAAATTATATTACCATGAAGCTATGGGCTTTGGAAAGATGTTTGAAAAAACTGTGCTGTAGCATATGATTTGTTTTCAATTTCATGCACAGTATAGAAATACACTTTTTGTACTACACGGCAGTTCTCTGATTCTTGCTTGTTCCTATCATTGGCATAACACGGATGAATATCAGGGTTAAAAATCTTTGTATTAAAAACATCTGCAGTTGTATATCAGAATTTATATTCCACTGTTCAATCCTTTCCACTTGAATCACTCCATATTCTTTTCTATTGAATTTCTGTAAGACTGATTTAAAAACCCAACTCTCTGGGAGTTTTCCAGAAAAAAAATATTTTTCAAGTAAGATAAGTTGATTAATTCTGCTGAATGGAAAAGACGTCTCCGCTGACAAGAAAGAGGGCTGACATTTAGTTTACAGTTGTCTCAAGTATTTTATTTCAGGTGATGGAATTGAATTGCAAGTTATGAGTGAATGTTTAGCAAAGCAAGAACAGCTAGTTAAATTTCTGCTACACCTAAACAGGATATTGTGAGTTTTTCTCATGTAGATTTCAGAACATATCACCTACATATGCACAGGTACAAAGGGGTCCATATATGTAAATGGATTTCCTCAGAGGAAGCATTTCAATTAGCTGCTTTCATCAAACAGCAGCAAGCAAATGTCAAGTGCCCTGGCAATCAATACAAGCACAGTAACACTAGACAGTGTCTGAAGGAAAAGGAATCCCAGGTGAATGAATGAGGTTATTGGCCCAGAACATGTCATCTTCAAGTGACTTGCTTTACCGTGCTCACCTAACTTCTCAGGAGCTTCCTATTCACATCTGGAGTGAGTAACTCCAGTTCTGAAGGAGAAAGACTATTGCAAAAGGAATGCTCACAGCTGTAGGCAGGACAAATTCAGTTCTCAGACATCCAGTGAATGTACCTTTCTTCAGGTTAAGTGCATGGGAATCGCACACATTCAAGTGGTTCAGCCCATTCTCCCTGATCTGACAATGGTACCATGTATTTCTGCTTAGGAACTACCTGTGTAGAACTGGAGTCCTATGTTATATAATTGTGGGGGTTTAAATTTGGCATTTTCTTTAACTTGTTTATTTGACGTTTATTTAACACTTTAGATTATTGTGTTCTTTCTGTGTGCTTCGGTACTTTCACCTTTAAATATGTCTTACAGGTCTTGAGGAGGTGACTTAGCAGTTTGAGAGCTGCTGTAAGGTAAATAATAAAAGTGTGCTATATAGGAATGGAATTTTTGGGGGTATTTTTCTCACCTACCATACATCTGGCTTTTGCCAGACATGTCCTTTTTTGTTCCTGCTAATTTTGTTGGGGCAGAATTTGAGAATGCTGACAATTGTCTGGAACAACCTTACCAGAATAGCAACTCTGCCTGGGCTGCTGGATGTCTGGAAATCCTAGACACGTTCACTGTGCATTGCAGATCAGCTCCACAGAGCATGCAGTTCTTCCACAGCGTTAGACCTTCTGGGCATATGTTGCCCAGATGAACTGCACAACCCATAGTAAACCTTCTTACTGTGCAAAGTCAGATCACCTATATAATTTATGCATTATACATCTGATACTTTGACATGCTGGACTTGCAGTTATTTTCTATTCTCCACATGCTCATAGATTCCTGCTGGATATTTCTTGGGTGCAAACCAACTGACTTTTTATTTACATGTTTGCATGTCTCTCAGTGGTGAGACACTGTTGGAAAAAACTTTTGTTTGGGATCAGTGTTTAAAATTCATCAAGACTCTGTTGTAGTTGGTCAGCTGAGGTTCCTTCCAAGCCACTGAACTCAGTGGAATTTTGAAGCATGGGGTGACACTGAATGAAGCTTTTGGATACTGATGAGGTCCACATCTCTGTGCAGATAGTAATACATAGAATCATAGAATGGTGGGGTTGGAAGGGACCTCTGGAGATCGAGTCCAACCCCCCTGCTACGGCAGGAACACCCAGGGCAGGCCACACAGGAACAGATCCAGGTGGGGCTGGAAAGTCTCCAGAGCAGGAGACTCCACACCCTCTCTGGGCAGCCTGTTCCAGGCTCTGTCACTCTCACAGGGAAGAAGTTTCTCCTCATGTTGAGGTGGAGCTTCCTGTGTTTCCCCTTGCTACCATTACCTCTTGTCCTATCCCAGGGCACCATTGAAAAGAGACTGGACCCTTCTACTGGACCCCCACCCTTCAGATATTGGTAAGCATTGATAAGATCCCCTCCCAGTCACTTACTCCTGATGTGACTGTGGCACAATGAGGACTTGACATCTTTGAAATACAGGTATGTGCAAGGGGCCTAAAAGGGATTCCTCAGCCTTCCAGGCTCAGCGGACTATGTCACTATGGCATGAGTCTGGGGTCTGTTGTTGCCTTCTGGAATGATCTGTGAAAAAAAGGCGGAGCAAAGTCAGTGTCAGTCCTTTCACATGCAGGGCTCTTCCCCCATGGAAAACCCTACAGGTTCCAGGCCTTGTTTGAAGTCCCTGCACTTGTGTAATTGATCTCGCCAGTTTATTGGTTTGTCCATATGCCCTTCCCACTTCTGTTTCCACAGAGGTGTTCTTCTGAGTGAATATGCTTGTGTTTCCAACACGTCAAGGGACTATTCCAGTTATCAGCAGTGATGCAAATAAACATACAAGTCCTTTCAACAGTTCACTCACAAAGTCTTAACATACATTAGCCTTTATGAAGGATGCCTGTGAAAGCAAGGTATTTACTTACGTGCATATACAATTAGAGCTCTCGGTGTGTGCAATATCTGATTGCTTGTATGGGGTAGTATGAGAGTAGGCTGCCCACTGGGAGTCCTGCTGCAGAACTTCTTGGGCTTAGAGAAAGGATTTCTTTGCACTGCTTTGGAGTAACAAGGATTTTATTTTACATACTCAAGTCATAAAACAAGTTGCATTCAAGGGGACAAGACTGTGAACCATCATTCTGATTTTCTGATTGGCTTTAGCTGGAAAAATAGGAAGGGAATCAGAAAATTAAATGTTTAAGTCTGATATTTTTAAGTGAAATGTTTTGACTTTGGATTTTCAAGTGGCAGGTCAATTTTATATTTGGCTTATTTTTTAAAAAGCTGCAAAGCTGTTAAATAAATTTAAACATAAAGAAGACACCGTGGAAAGAATCACAACTGTAGAAGTTTTTAATTATTTTTTTTTTCATTGTGACTGTCTGAATCAGAAATCCATGACCCATTGTCTTCATGGGCTAGCTCTGGCCACCACTCAAAGATCCAGTTATATTCTTCACATGAAACTGTGTCGTAGTCTCCTGAGCTGGAGTGAGACTCATTGCAGTTGAAGATAGGAGATGGAAGTGGATGGTCCTCAATGATCCATTAGCAATAATAACTCATCTGGAACACTCTTGCGCTTAAAACAGACTTGAAGACCCACGGTTGCAAATACTGAAAAATACATGGAAAGAAGAACCTTTTCAGAATAAACCCTCTCAAATCTTAGAGCTGCCAACGCCATACAAAGGTACAGTATGAATCCTGTTAGCACTCCCAGGAAAAGCCTGAGTTTCTTGCCACCTTTCACTAGAATCCTGCAGTTAAATATCTTACTTGTTATTTTCCCTGCTACACTAATGTGGTAGCAACAGGAGCTAGGAAAAAACAAACAAACCAGAAAACAGTGAAGACACTTCTTAGAGGCAATCCACATCAAAGGATAGAAGACTGTGGAAGGCAAAAATGAAGTTTACAGTGACTTGTGTCTACAAGAATGAAAATATTTGCCATCTCACTTGCTGTGTTTGTAGTCAGAAAAGCTACATGGAACCCATCCTCCTCCAAGCCTGTGTGTTCACATCTCATGTTTGTTAAATAAAGATCCCATTTTTGGCTCGACTAAAGCAACCGTTCAGAGAAATAGAATAAGGTTGTTTGAATAGGAAAGCCCTAATTTAAACAATAACACTGTACAACACAGACCTTTTTCAGCAAGCTGAATTTACGAAGGAACAAAAAGAATAAACAGAAATGTTTTGTTTCTTAATGAAACCCCCTAGCCTCTTTTAGGTCTAAATAAAACTTTTGAGGCAGGAATTTAATAGAGAAACAGATTTCATGAGGCAAGGTCTTGTTTACTACCAAGAGATATGGTTAGTTTCCCCCAGCCCTGGAGATACCATTCCCAAAGATTTGTGTCTGTTAAGAAGCAACAGCAAAACATGACAATATCATAATCCCAGCTCTGACACCGTGTTGAGGAGTAATTTCCATAAAAATGGTCATTTTTGAAAGATGTGAACTTATTTTGTGATAAAACACATTCTCCAAACAAACAGTAAAAGCACCTCAAAAAAAAAATAATTATTTTCTGCTATGTATTTTAATTATTTATTTATTTTGTGGGCCCCAGTTGAACATAACAGTCAAATGCTTGAGATGTCTTGAAGAATACAGTAGTAATACTTAGAATAAAACAGTTATAGTTGAAGATCTTAGGCTAAGCATATGCTGAAATGTTTTGCCAGATTTGTGCAGAGGAGTGAGCTCACAGCTCACATGCTGTGATTGATAGAGGTTAGTGGCAAAAAGATGTTGGGACTTTAAACCTTGCTTCTCGTTTTCTTCAGCTATTTGCTGCCCTTCCAAATGCTATAATAGCTTGGGAATGAAAAAGCTGGAATACAGCAGGATCTGACAACAAATATCTCTTCACTGATATACTCTGAAGTCTGAGTACTGAAGTTGGAAATGAGTAGGGGTGCACCTATGCTTGGGAAAATCCCGGGAGAGCAGTTGTATTCGCTCTGAACTCCATCATGTCGCTGTGACAATATGAAAGAGCCAGAGCAGAACCAGTCACACAGCAAAAGGTTTTTAAAAGCTCAGTGGGCTTAGTGTCATGGGAAGGTCATGAGCAGTGAGCCGCCAAGCTGCACTCTGAGACCTTTCTCCTGCTGTGAACTAATGGCTATGTAAGGTACGAGGCAGTGGAAAATCAGACTCTAAAGCTATCTTTCATTAAATGCAAAATGTTTACACTTTAGCCAATTAAAATATCTCAGTGTGTTCAAATAATCTGTAAATCCACGTTCCTGAAACCTGTCCAAAACCAATAAAAAAGGCAGTACCTGTAACAAAGATGTCACAAGTTCAGGAACATTAACTGTGTTGCACAGGTCGATATAATGAACATATTTGAGTGGGATTGTAGGTTCACAGGTCTGGCCTGCTTTAGGCAGGCTTAGCTCACTTTATTGGAAACTGCATCTTTTTACAAGAGTGTTCGATCTTCTTCCCGTGCCTCTCTGTTTTTCTGCTAAGCACAATCTATCTTTACAACCAGGTCCAACTTCTTATATTCTTAATCATTCTCATTAAAGCAAATAACCCTCCTCAACCTGATGTGAGTATAATTATAATTCATTACTTCACAACTGAGCCACGAAAGAGCCATAAAAATACTCTATTTTACACTCGAAGCAATGAGGAAAATCCTGAATTCCACTACTTGTCCTCAGCAGCGCTGGCATCTGTGAATGGATGGGGTTCATGGTGCTGCGTGTGTGCAGGTGATCAACTAAGGAAGCATAAAGGGGGAAAGTTCAGATGACCTAGGAGAGAATGAATTACCATAGAGAGTGCTTCTGCAGGGTTACCGTGTTATTTTTTCCCAGTGGAAATAGTGCCAAAGACAAGAGGAAGTGTGAGGATAAACATCTCATTGATGGGGATAATGACTGGGTAGGTTTGTTCTTCAGACATCCACTGTTGTCATATCTCCTGCTCCTTTGTTATCATTTGAACTTGAGTGAAAATGAGCATTTGTGAAAGATGGTGGAGACTTAAAGTTCTGCTATTGCATGGCCTTTTTCTGCTGCCAAGGTGGCAAAAAAGTACAAAGCGGGGATAAAGCAGCGTGCTACTAGCAGCATCTCAAGTGAAGATGTCCTGGTTGGAGCTCAGGAGGTGATTCTAGGGCAGATTTCTTTCCAGTCCCATCGAGACAGGTGACCCTCGAGTGACTGCACTGCTAGTTTACATGCCAAGTGAGCTAAGTGTAAGATGTGGAGAATGCTTCTATAACATTTATGAGGGTTTTTGGTAAAATTTAGTATGAAATAGTAACCAAGGAATACTCTCTAATCTATTCCTAGTGCTGGGGATGTGTTTTCTAAATTAGTATTTTCCATTTTGAAAATGCTGGTTCATCAGTGGGAATAAGTTAGGCTGGCTATTTCATATTGGAAATATTCATACTTAGTAAAAGGGAACTTGCTTAAGGCTCATCGCAAAGATTTTTGAATGGTATATATCTTAGTTATTACTCCTTTTTCAGGAGGCTCTTATTCTTCAAGAAAAAAGCAAGAAAAATCTATTTTATTTCATTTTTTAAGAAAATTATTTATTGACATGACATTTTTGGAACATTCTGTTTTACAGGACTTTACAAATTGTCTATTTTTTTCTCCCCTCCAAACCTGGATATGTTTCAAAATGTCAGAATTTCCTGTGAAACAGAAAGTTCCAGTTCTGCCATAGCCCTGCCTGTGGAGTCTAGAATGGTGGTTAATCTCTGTAATTACCTCAATAAACCCAAACTTGCAGGAGAGAGAAAAAAGTAAGAAAGAAAAAAAAAAAAAGAAGAGAGACAAAATAACATATGAAGATTTTTGTCATGAAGATGTCCTCGATAACTCAAGCACACATGCAGTTGTCTCTGGAACAGAACTAGTGCTATTTATCTGCAGGAGCTTTCTAGCAATAAACCTGTGTCTGACACTGGTGTGCGAGGGAGACATCAGTGGTATGGTACAGGACATTCTTCTAGTCATTTTTCTCAGCAGACTGGAATAACAAGATTGGCTTTGTTTAAATCTGTGGCAAAAATAATCACTCATAAAATTGTGGAATCTGAATGTAACCATTTGGGGCCTTTTAAAGCTGCCTTGCTTTGCTCAACTGTATTATTCCAACTGCTCATTATTGGCATACTTAAATATTCATCTACAAACTTGGAAATCCCAGCTCTCTTTCTGAACTGTCTCTAGTTTTTTCACCCAAAGTCTGAGAGTTTTATTTTTCGAGTAAATTTAACAAATGTTTCCTCTCTCTTTGTCTCAAATCCCTTTTCAGAAGATTAAAAGAGGGGATATCTGGAGGGTATAATATCATAAGGCATTCACCTACTTAATAATGTTGATCCTGCCTAAGAAGACTATGGATAATTCAAACCATCTGACTAAAGCACTTTTAATTTCTAAAAATGCTTTGGTCAGGTTGCATATGGTAAGATGGACAAAGGGAGGGAGCTGTGTAGGCAACAGTAAATACAGCCAGGTAACTTCTGGTGAAGACCAGAGAGGGAACTGCAAAGATGAGGAAGAAGGTTCTGTGCTATTGTAGTTTGCTTTTGTTTTGTTTTGTTTTGTTTTTAAGTCAAAAAGGAACCAAAAGAAAGTTCATGACTTTTTTTATTCCAGGAATATGTAAATCTGGATGCACAAAGAAGTAACGTGCTATCAACATAATACATTCCCATTTGCTGGCTCCTCCCATCTGATTTTACTGGATTACAGCCAAAGAGTTGTAACTGCCAAATTTTTGTCTAACAGAAAATCCATCTGAGCAAAATGTAATATTGGCAGACAATGTTGGGAGACATGTGTGAAAAATTAGAAACCCTTTAAGGGAAGAAGTCACCCAATTAAAAATGTGCAGAAAATGATCTATCATGCATTCCCATCAAATCCCTTTTGATTTGGAGTACCAAAATAGCGACTGGATCAAACCCCACTTGTGTCTAGAGCTGGCTGAACTCTTTGTTATGGATTTACCATTATTTCCGAAGAGAGAAAAAATCTGAATTGAGCTTTCTAGTGGTTTTAGTTTTGCTTTTTATGTACTTTCTGTGTGAAATACCTTGCACAAATAATTTTCAGCCCTTTGGCTCTTTGAAACAGTTTCCTTTGAGCATTTCAGCACATTTATCTGTGTTGTGTGTTTGTACTTTCAAGTATTGTTTTTCCCTGACTGGATGACTCTTAAAGTTAAAATAGAATCACAAATAAGGGAATAAAAATACCAAAGGCAGCGTATTCTGTTTCAAGAGAATAATCCCTTTCCTAAAATGTATGAAACATTTGTAACCACAGGCATTTGGAGAAAATGCTAAATAAGGCAACAGGTTAATAATGCTTCTAATTAACAAATCACATTCTTCAGCTTATTAACAACCATATTTGCTACTTATGAAGATTTTTGTCTTGCTTTGTAAATACTGACTCAGCCCTACCACAATACGTGTGAAATGGAAATCAGTGAGGTAGAATTTTTCTATTTTGTAGAGAAAAGAAAAAACCTTGAAAAATAATCATTTGAGGTTCTTTTTTCTCTGAAACAGAGCTAACTGTTTCATATTGTAATTATTATCAGAGCACTTTCTTGTTTAAAGAAATAACCCCATTTTCTAAGGAAAAAAGTAAAAATAATTCCCTTAATTCCAAAGTAAATATTGAATTTTCAACATTCTGGAAAAAAAAAAAAAAGCCTTTGGGTGACATTCGTTTGACAAAGCATCACAGACTTAATACTTATCTTTGAATAAAGTGGATTTGAATCCAGACATGCTAGTTTCTCTGAGTTGACTATAACTATAGAGTTAGACAAAATGCTTAACTCACATTTGGCTACAGACAAGTATTTTTCCCAAAAAAACCCCACCCCTCCCAAACCTATCTTTTTTGAAGTACACTTAAAATTACTGCACATATTGAACTCTTAAATTTGTGATTACTTGTCAGTTTGAACCTGAATTATTCCACATATTTGGTCCAAGCCCACTTCTGAAGCATGCCCAAGAGAAAGTAATGATCATATCATATTTAATTTTCTATGTTGATAAAGATTTGACTCCTATTATTTCATCACAAATTACATCTCTTTTATCATAGCTGCAGGGTGTGTTACAGAGCTAGGCTTTACTCTGCTAATCAAGAAGAATGTGTCTGTTATTCTTTACATTTCTTTTCATGGAGGCAGTCACCATTTGTAGGCAAGCAAAATGTTCACCTCACCAGACATGTTGCTGGAAGCCTGAACAGAAGCAGCTCAGTGAATTTATAGTCTTGTGGCTTCTGTGATTGATTAAATAGAGATCTGCACATCCCAGAATGAGAGACAAACAAACCCACGTCATCAGGAGCATTTCTGTAATGAGTGTCATACAGAGCTGAGAAACTATTCTGATACTGGCTAACGAGAAAGATCTTTGCTACACTGGGAGGTTGCTGGACCTCATGAGCCTCAGGCATATGCTGTCACATATGGCATCCCAGATAGACAAAATTTGTAGGCTATGTTCCTATATTGGCAGAACTACTTCTTGACACAATAAAAATTAATTTAGTTTCTTTTTCCTTGTGCAAGTTGTGGTGTACCTGTCACCTTGTGTCTGATGTGGTAACTGGTAACAATACTTTTCACTGAATTAAAGCACAATTTAGGTTAGATCTTCTGCAAACCATCTGGTCTAATCCTTTGCTTAAAACAGGACTAACTTCAGTATTAGATCAGGTTGCTGAGAGTCTTGTCCAGCTGAGGTTTGAGTATCTGCAAGGTTGAAGTCTCTGCAAGGTCTTTGGACAACTCGTTCTGGTGTTTGGCTGCCCTCAAGGAATTTTTTTCCTAATCAGAATTTCCTTCTTGCGGTTTGTCTCTGTTGTCTGTTTGGCTGCTGATCTCTGAGAAGAGCCTGTCTCCATCTTTTCTATAACTCCTCAATAGGTAGTTAGGACAGCAATTAGATACCCACTTTTAGCCTTCTCTTCTCCAGGCTGAACAAACTCCATTGCCTCAATAACCATTGCAGTGCCCCTCTACTAATATATGCTATAATTTTCACATTTTCTGCAATTTGTTAGAATTGCTACCTTAAAAAATACCAAGCTCTTGAAGTTAAAATACATTTTTATTTGTGCATTTGCTGTAACCTGATCATCCCAAGAGAGAACAGCTTGAAATATGTAACCAGCTTTTCTAGTCATCTGGTCTGTGGAAGAGTGGATTACTCCATCAAGGCAGCCAAATTTAAGAAGGAAAAGAACTGGATTTAGCAGACATATCAAAAGCAGATACTGTTTCAGGACTCCTCTTCCATCTAGACACCAGCACAGGCAGATAGCACAAACAAGTTCCTAATTCCCTATTTAAAAGTGGATGGAGAATGTATTTCTTACCTAAAACTAGTTAAAATCCAAAAAGAGCAATCATAGAATCATAGAATCGTTTTGGCTGGAAAAGTTTGTTAAGATCAAGTCCAGCCATTAACCTAACACTGCCAATCCCACCACTAAACCACGTGCATACACACCTCGTCTGTATGTCTTTTAAATACCTCTGGGGGTGGTGACTCCACCGCCTCCCTGGGCAGCCTGGTCCAGGGCTTGACAACCCTTGCAGGGAAGAGGCTTTTTCCTCATGTCCAAGCTAAACCTCCCCTGCTGCAGCTTGAGGCTGTTCCCTCTTGTCTTATCACTTGTTACCTGGGAGAAGAGACCAAGTCCCTCCTCACTACAACCTCCTTTCAGGGAGTTGTAGAGACCAATAAGGTCTTCTCTCAGTCTCTTCTCCTCCAGGCTAAACACCCCCAGGTCCCTCAGCCAGTCGTCATTAACACTTGTTCTCTAGACCCTTCACCAGCTTCATTGCCCCTCTTTGGACACACTCCAACACCATGATATCTTTCCTGTAGTGAGAGGCCCAAAACTGAACACAGTACTTGAGGTGCAGCCTCACCAGTGCCAAGTACAGGGACACGATCACTGCCCTTCCCCTGCTGGACACACAACTTCTGTGTGTCATGAGTGTGTTTGTAGGGTTAAAAATTACATGGACATTTCTGGAGCCGTACCAGGGAAGAGCAATGACAGTATGATCAAAATTAGGGCACTGAACTTCTTTTTGCCAGAAAACAGTGAGAGTTAGTATATGGAAAGAATGACTGGAATTAAAATACTGATTCCTCTTTGATTTAAGAAGAATGGCACCAAGGTAGACCAGCAGATTTCAGACTAGAGGACATCCTCTGAGCTCTGTCCTCCTTCCATGTCCTTGGGAGCTACTTAAAATACCATAGCAGAATCTGGGCTTTTCTCTTGGCTTTATCCATCACGTTCACAGGGGAACCCCAGAATTCGCATCAATCCAAAACCAAGCACGGTATGGACTGAAATGAGGAGTAAACCCTGTTCTGAGGGCTGGGGTGAGTGCCTGCTGTTCTCACCAGCCCTTCTGCAAATAGGTCAGTGGCCAATTTGTGCTCTCCACCCGGCCACGAGCAGAGGCTGCCAGCGGGGAGTGAGTCAGCTGAGCTGCAGTATAGCCCTGCACCAGCTCACAGGCAGCGCTGAGTGCCTGCTGCTTTCCTTCCCTGAATGCTTCTCCCCCTCCCAGCAGTGGGGAGAGAGTTACCCACGCTTTCTGGAGCATCCAGGGATGGCTGGTTTAATTTTTGAGGGCCAACCGGGGACAGGCAATCTTAGCTGCCTGCAGATGGCTGGTTTGCTTCTGGGAGGGAGGGCTGAGCAACATCCCCGACCCCAAAAGCTTCAGCTGTGCTCTGAGGCTGACCCAGTGCCACTACGCTTCCTGTAGCTGTTATATTTTTATCTCATCATCATAATCAGTGACACCACCAACTGCAACACCAGCTGCAGGGGAGAAGAGAACCTCTGCCAGGTACGGGGTTGTTTTTCATACGTAGCAGGATTTGCCTTGTCTATTGAAGGAAGTGGGTTGATTAGTTGTGTCACAGGACTCTTGCCCATTTAGGGACAACTGGGAAAGAATCCTTTCCCGTGTGTTTAGAGCTGGTGTAACTACTGGGGCAACGGGCAGAAGGATGAAGTCAACAACCTCTTAATCAAGCTGGCTTAGTAGTGGCTTAATCTATGTTTCCAGGATTTCTGGATATATGCCCAGAAAGCAAACCCAATATATAATATAAATGATTGTGAAAAACACTTTTATACAATCATATAATATATTATGGAAATTATATCAATTGCTATTATATTTTAGAACCAAATACATAGGCAAATACATGTTGCTAGCTGGGCTGGTAATGTTTAGAAATTCTTCCTGGTTGCATCATGCAAAGGCAGGACTTTTCTCCTGCTCCAGTGAGAGAGCAGCAATGGTAGCTGCCATTGGTATCTGCCTCACTGCTGTGTATTATGCTATTGAAATGCATATGTGCAAGATGTCCATGTGTCTCAGACATTTCAGATTTCATGACCCATGCTCAAGAAAAAGACAAAGCAGCTATGGCTCCAGACAGTCTGTTTATTTGGAAAAATGAGCCTCAAGGCTCTTCCTGCATGACTCTGGTAGTTCCTTGCTGTTGAGCTGGTAACATTTTTGATCTTTCTTTCTTTCTCCTGTTAGCCTTGCCACTCTGCCTGGGTTTGTTTTGTTTTG
>JANHFX010020304.1:15083-31395 GCA_027560015.1 Chloroceryle amazona
TTGAGCTGGTAACATTTTTGATCTTTCTTTCTTTCTCCTGTTAGCCTTGCCACTCTGCCTGGGTTTGTTTTGTTTTGATTTGTTTTGTTTTGTTTTAAAAAAGAACTACTGCAGAAATTGCCAAAGGATAATTATCTGAGGAAATACTTGTGTTCTCTGGAAGCCAGTGTCATTAAATACCTGTGGATTCACTTCAAAGGAGAGGAAAGTTTAAATGCAGAAAGACTGGCAAATTAGCTCATTTCTATTTTTTGTTTGC
Organism: Chloroceryle amazona; assembly: GCA_027560015.1. Classification (NCBI taxonomy): domain Eukaryota; kingdom Metazoa; phylum Chordata; class Aves; order Coraciiformes; family Cerylidae; genus Chloroceryle; species Chloroceryle amazona. The sequence continues at coordinate 15,343 of JANHFX010020304.1, forward strand.
CTATTTTAGATTTGTAGCTACAGACAAACCTTAATGGAGGGTAAACTTTGGCTTAAAGAGGCATCATTATTTGCTACGAGACAAGGGTCAGAAACACCCTGGAAGCCATTTCCACTCTGGAAACCATCTGTCAATAAAACAGTGCTAAAACAGGAAGCTCTTCTTGTGGTTTGTACTCACACTAAGACTTGTAAAGTACTATTTACCATGGTGACAGACACCAAATTAATCTCACAATTAGAAAGGGACACCGATTAGCAGTTTCAAAACTAAAAGGTTGAGTTGGAGTATCGGATGCTCAGCTGAGCCATGTTCTGGGAAGACACTAGAAATATCTCATAGCCACTTAGTGCAGGAAAGCATATGGATTCATGTAAATGAACTTTACTGCACAAAAGTGATGCCCTGAGCAAAGTAACAAATGATGCTTGCCACCTGTTCAGCATGAAAGGACACCTAGAAATCAGAGAAGGGCGAGAAAAGGAATCAGGTGTAAAGGATACTTTCTCTGAAGATGGTTTGCAGTGGATAGTTGTCCCTGGAGAAGGATAGATATCTTACCCAGGCAGTGATCCTGCACACAAACAGCAGTTGCAACGTTAGCACCTTGTATGGTTTTCCTGCTATACTGAAACATTAGGCAGTGGAGCGATGAGTTGGTCGTGGGAAGAAGAGAGCCAACAGCACTTGTGACTTTGAGACAGCAGGAGCTCTGAGGCCTGCTGAGACAGCAGGTCTCGAAATGGGTTGTTGATGAACTGGGTAGGTAGAAGAGTTTGACCCTCTGGTTCTCTCTGGGTTTTTTTCCCTGTTGAAAAGCTTTGGCCTTACTCAGAGTGGCTTGGCTTTGGGGTCAGAGAAAGGCCTGGCTTCTCTGCCCAAAGGTAATGAGATTGCTTTATTTTCTGTGAGGGTCTTCACCAGAAGGGTCTGTGCCAGCTACTGTAGCACTTCCAAGGCTAGTCGGGTTCAAGGCTCTGCAGAGGCTGCTCAGAGGAGGCACAGTTCCCTGGCTGGTTCTTTTCCCAGGCCAGGAGAAGAGCCAGCACAGATCCCTTCTAACAACAGTGCAAAGAAGGAAACTGGAAAGGCTGGTATCCAGCATTGTTTTAAGTAAAGATCTCTTAGAAGAAAGAGAAGCCATCAGTTTCCCGCTCTGTTGCTGTTGGATGAGTGAGCTCAGCTTTTCCTTACTCATCTTTTGCTCCTTTGTTCTCCCTCTTCCCACATCTCAGGCAGCGTCCTGAGTGTATCAACAGGCTTGAATTGCCCCCGCCTTTCCTCCTATTCCAATAGTCTCTCTCGTCTCCAGTTTCAACAATATTTTCCCCATGACATCCCCTAAATCCAGGTTTATGTAATATAAGCAGAGCAAATGAGTCAGAAAGAAATGGAGCTAACAAGCCATGCATCTATCATCACCCCCTCCCTCCATTTGTCTCTGCTATTATATCCCATAAACTTGACCATTGTTTGTCCTTTCAACTTGCAAGTTATTAAGGCCAGGAACAATACCTTTGCATGCATTTGGGCAGCACACCATTCTGTGGGGACCCAATTTCTGCTTGGGGCATTGCTATAATATTAATTACAGTAATTGAGAGTCTCAGGTGTGCCTTGCCTGGAGTTGAACCGTAACAAAAAGTGAGCTTGTAGACTATAAGCAAGGCAGAAGCTTACTCAGCCCTGACAATGGAGTTCCTCACTTTTGCCAAAAGTGGAGTAACAGTTTCTATTTTCCTTTCCTGAAACAGTACAGCAGATTCCCTGTAGGAAAGCCCAGGGGTTCTAGAGCAACTTTTTTTCCTTTAGTGAGATAGACACAGAGCAGAGAAATGCCCTAAGGACACCTCCTGGTGTACCTGGCTGAAAGCCATCTGCCAAGAGCTCCCTAACACCATGTACCATTGGACTCATCTGCAGTCAGAGACTTTCTTTGTCCTGGGCTTCAGGCAGAATACCTCAGCAAGCCCACGTTACACCCAGTCAGCTTCTTTAGAGAGCTTTTAACTCCAAATGGGGGTCCTTCATATTTTCACTACATAGAATCATAGAAGTGTTTTGGCCGGAAGAGACCTTCAAGATCATCAAGTCCAACCTTATTCCCAGCCCTATCAAAACCACTAAACCATGTCCCTAAGCACAACACCTACCCAGCTCTTAAACACCTCCAGAGACAGTGATTCCACCACCTCCCTGGGCTATTCCAATGCCTGACAACCCTTTCAGTAAAGAAATTATTTGTAATATCCCTCCCTTATTCTTCCTAATAACCTCCCCTGGTTCATCTTCAGGACATTTCCTCTTGTTCTATCACTTGTCACTTGGAGAACAGACCAACTGCCACCTCACTACAACTGCCCTTCAGGTAGTTGTACAGAGCAATAAGGTCTCCCCTCAGCCTTCTTTTCTCAGGACTAAACATCCCCATATCCTTCAGCCTTTCCTCATAAGAGACATGCTCCAAACCCTTTACTAGCTTAGTACACATCCAAGTACGGCTGGAATTTCTGATGATTTTAAGAGCCTTGCATCCAAGGTAATTAGACAGTCTGGCATCAGTTTTTAGGCAAAGAAACCCTTTTGTCCATACGTGTGTATACCTTTTGTCAGGCATGGTGGATCTATTGCTCTGCTAGGCAGCTATCTCAAGCCTGCACCTTGTAGACTAAGATATATTAGGTGGCATTTGCCTTTGTGCATTGGCATTGGTCATTCCTATCTGTGTATATGGCAGAACTGCCTGAGCAGCCAGTGGCAGCTCCCTTTCTGTGTGGCAATAGGGAATCATTTTAAGATTTGTCCAATGCTCACTCCCAGTCACTGGCTTCACTCAGTTTCCAGCTTCAAGACTGGGGCTGTCAAGTTGTCAAGCTGTTTTAATACAGCAGAACATACCAAGATGGAGAGCCAAGATGACAGGAATGCACAAAGAGCTTGCAGGTTCAGTAACTCGCAGACACTTTCTAGAACTCTGGAAATAGGGCTGTGGACTAACCTTGAATTCGGGAGACCTGGCTTATTCCCATCTCTCTGCCACTGCCACAGTACGTGAGCCTGGGCAGGATTTTTCACTTCTCTGTTTTACCTCCTACCCATGTTTGCTCTGTAAATAACCAGGACTTGTTACTCAATCCCCACAAAATTCCTGTTAGGTTAGTTTTCAAATGGAAACACATTCACAGGGAGGCTGCAAACTGGTCTGAGAAGCTTGAATGGAAATGCCATCCCCACGCTCTTACCAGCCTAACTCAGATGAGAAGCTTTCCTGAATGTTCTCACAAGGTGACGTGGCAAATCAAGTCAGAGAATAGAAAGCTGGAGATTTTAATGTTCCCATGTTTTCTCAGAAGATTGGATCCTTGTCCTCATTCTGCCATCGCAGATAGCATTGGCCTGAGGAAAATGATAGACTGAGAACCAGAGATGGGAGTAAAAAGAGGATTTGTGGCAAGACCCCAATTGCCTTGTGTAAGTTCACTGTAACCTCACTGTAAGTGAACTGTATGTAAGTTATTTCATGAGATACACTTTAGAGTCTATTTTGAAAATTATTTTGCTCTCATGAGTGAGTGCAGAGCCAAACATAGCCAAGATAGGCTGAGAATTGAGTTTGTAGCCAGCTTTCTGCCCCTGCCTAGTACTCTGCACAGAAGCTGCTGTTTGCCCACAGGTACAATATCAGAGGCATTTAAGGTTCATCACCTTTCTAAAAGATTAAGAAATTTTGAGGAAACATCAGGATATTTAGAACAGACAGATCAAGAACTGGTTGTAAAAGTGAATTTAGAGTCATTTGGGGTTGAATAGCAACCCTTGGTCTGCTGGTGGCATATCTTCCACTGCTCAACCATTTCTTTGTGAGGAGGACATTTTTCAACACCTGATAATTCAGCAGCCAGACTGGGAGTGGAAAGGACTCACGAATTACAAGCAAGGTGACAGGGATTTTGTTCTACTCCAGATTCTGATCAACTGCCTTGAGTTTCTCCTGCCTTGAATATTTTGAAGCCTCAGCCACCAGCTGGGAGTTGTTCAGAGGGAGAAAGACAGCCACACGAAAATTAATGAGATGCTGACTTAGGAGGCTGTTGACCCCCACCTAGATCATCTTAACATGACACAGGGATTTTTTAGTGTAAAACAGCCTTTGGGATTTATAATTCAGGCTGCTTGGGATAATGTTGTTCTGTCCCACACTATAACGATCTCTCAGTGTAATGCTAGAATTACAAAGAGTGGAGGACATAACTTTGTATGCTTTCATGTTTTCCAGGCCTGTTAAACTTTTCATTTGTTTTATCACAGCATCACAGAATATTAGGGGTTGGAAGGGACCTCCAAAGACCACTGAGTCCAACCCCCCTGTCAGAGCAGGATCACCCAGGGCAGGCCACACAGGAACAGATCCAGGCAGGTCTTGAAAGTCTCCAGAGCAGGAGACTCCACAACCTCTCTGGGCAGCCTGTTCCAATGCTCTGTAACCTTCACAGTAAAGAAGCTCTTCCTCCTGTTGAGGTGGAACTTCCTGTACTCAAGCTTGAATCCATTGACCCTCATCTTACCACAAGGCACTGAGTGAAAAGAGGTTGTCAACACTTTGGTAGGTATCACATTTTAGAAGGAATCTATTCAAACTGTGGCAGAGAAAATCAGTAACTGTGTGTTTCCTTTCTTCCTCCTGATTGTAATCCAGTCCTGACTGGATCATACTCAGAGGTGGTGCAGGGGGTAGAGAGAAAGGGACCTCCGAGAAGTGAAATGCCTCCCACCACTAACTGAAGCAGAAGGACCCCATTTCATGCAGTGTCCTCCTCCACAGCAACTATAGCAGTGTGGCACTTCACCCTGTGACAACAAAACAGAGAGGTAATTGCTCACCCTGCTGTAGTCCCAGCTCTGGCTCTTCTCTGAGCTCTTTCTTTATCCGTTTTACCCAGATAGACCAAAACATGCCCAGATGCACCCAGCTGTGCATTTTCACAGGACACTGGTTTGTTCTGCACTTGCACCAGCACCTAAATGGAGCTTTGCCCCATTAGCAGCACACCAAGCCACCAGTTTTTAAAACCATTTAACTGAAATGAGCTGAATCCCAAAGAAATTAAGCAGGCTGCATGTAAAACAGTGACTACATTTATATAAACTTCCAAGTGGCTTCCAGGAGGTGAATGGAGACAGAGGATACAATGCCTGGGAATGCAGAACACGAGGAAACGTGGGAAGTTACTGTAGGACTCTCAAAAGGCAATGTTTGTTCCCCAGACTTTAAATGAACCCCAACAATAAAATAGGTGGGCCAGAAGCTTTCTTACATAAAAAACTGGAGTTTAATCAACTGCCCTAATAAGGCAAGGGGTCTCATGTGCAAAGTTCTTGTGAATCTGGTCTTTAGAGGATTTTGTGAATATGGTGGTGAGCTCTAACTAAAACCCTGATAAAAACCTCTAGGATAAACCATAATTCGTGGCCTAATCCTTTGCCTCATTTTAGTCACTGAATATTCACACTTTGACTTAGCGGCACGTTAAAAAAAAAAGAAGTACACTCATCTAGCGTGCACAAAGGCAGAGTAAACTGATGTTACCCATTTAACTCTGAAAGATTAGCTCTGAAAAGTTAGCATCACTGACAAAAACCTCACCCTCGATGCTGGGAAAGAAAAATGAAAAAGAAAGAAAAAGCCTGAAGTAACTAACAAAGTTTAAGTGCACCAATCCTCTCCTAATTTTGATCTCTAGGAGATCAGATCCTCAATCCTTCTGCTTTGTTTATCCCTCAAATGTAAACCTCTTCAGCTCACATTGTTCTACTTCAAGAGCTAATTCCACGTGAGTCATGGTGCTGGAATGCCAATAAATATGGCTGTAACCATGCTCCAGTTTGTTGCTGTGGATCATTTTGGCACAAAATTAGACCCGGTCTTATCTTCGTGCAGCTCTTCTCAAAAAAAAAAAGGAGCTTCAGGCCTGGTTGTGGCCTTTGGGTGCAAAAATAGGAGAAAGATAGCAAAATAGAGAAATAGTTCACACTGAAACAATCGACAGAGAGAGATGGGCTTCCTAGCTTCTGATGCCCTCCAAAGTGGGGAGGTCCATCCTTCCCTCTATGAGGGAACTCTTCATCCTGCTACGTCAGGCAAAGTATACTAGTCAAGTGTATCAAGTACATACTTGAGATATACTGTATCATGTGGACTCTGATAATTCTGATAGGATAAAACAGGCCTCTGATGTGATTGATGTTAGGTAGGGCTCTGCTTCCCAAAATCTGTTCTGATGAACTTTAAGTGGTTAAATTATAATTAAAATATAAATTACTTATGTAAATAAAAGTGAATACTTAATAATCCCTTCCCTATTTTCTCTTTCAAGAACATCTTAAACCATCTTTTTTTTTGGTAACTGTTCCTCAAGAAGTTGTCAAAAAGTCCTTCAACTGAAGTGAAATCACAGGTGGGCCCCTGGCAATCCCCTTTCCTAAGAAGGTTGTCCATATAGGCTTGTTAATGCTGTCTAAAGGAGATCCATGTCCCTGGGGCCTGGCAAGCAGTGCAGTAACTGAGGCATCTATTAATAGCGATCTAACTGTGTTTATCTAATATTTAATCACTTGTATGAAGTTTTACAAATTACTCTCTTCGATATTCTCCTAGTATGAAGAATTTCTATCCAAAAGTACCAAGCAGGAAATCACAGGCAGTGCAAAACGCTGTCAAAATGAGTTCTGTGCACAACCCTCTGAAAATCACTTGGGTGTATATCCCGTTAAAAAAGCAGGGCTGTTCAGGCTGCAGGTTTCTAGGGCTGACAAGTAGGGGCATTGCATCTCAAAATACTGTGAGGTTCTACCATGTCCTCTGCTCTGCCTTGACCCAGGGGACTGCAGCCGCTAGAGCTCCGCAGAAGGGTGGCAGGTTGTTCCCAGCCCCAGCACAAAGGGGATTCTGACTCCCACACACCACCCTTGCTGCTTTGCTGTTGCTCAATGCTTCTTAATGAATGAGCCATTATCTTGGAATTGCTTCAGAGTGAGTGCCACTGGCTGGGAACCAACACTCTTTCCTTGTTTATTGAAGGGCGTCATTTTAATTGTGAACTTCTTTTTCTTTTTTTAATGACACCAGTTTCTTGCTTCTAACTGAAGAAATGTGCAGTCCCAAGGACAGTTTTTAAGCCTGGGTCCCTAAACCTGCATTTAGTCACCTAGCAATAGTTATGTCTAGCAAGTAGCATTCAGAAATGCTTCTCGAGCATGTTCAGGTGTACACTGTGTTTTCTGATGACAGCTGAGTGTGAGAGGCCAGCTGCAGGGCAGAGTCATCCCATCAAAATAAAAGACACAGACTTTTCTTTGTGTGTTTTCTGGGAGAAGAAATCGTCTTCATCTGAGATTTCCATATGCAGCGATCACAGTTTCACTGCAAAATGCAAACTCCTTGATAAGAATTAAGGAAAGTAAACAGATTGCATTTGTGGTCACAGCACATGATGAAGGAGTATGTACTCCTGCCAGGGGAAGATCCCATTAAACCTACTTTATACTGGGTTTATGCTTACACAGCACAATGCTTGTACATCCTTCTCCAGAGCAATGTGCTGGGATTGTGATTGATGAGGACAGTGCTCTTCAACATCCTGTGCTGACAGAATCCCATTCCCAGCAGTTTGGGTGGACCACAAAAGGCACATAAAACGAGCCTCCAAAACACATTAAAATTTTAAAGAAAATGGTCTTTTTCACCCTTATGCTCTGAAAACTAAAGCAAATACAATGCAAAGAGCATTACCCAAGATACTCTGTGCACTGAACTAGTCTAGTGGGAAAAACCTCATATAAATAACTGCAAATATATATAAGTATGTACATTATGTATATAAAAAATACTTATTTTTGTCCATATGCATGAATGTATGTGTATATGGATGTATTGTTATATCTGCTGTGAAGGCACTGGGATTTCTGTCCCACAAAAAATAATTATTTTTTTTTCTTTTTTTTTTTTTTTTTTTAATATGCCCTAAAAAATCTGCTCCCAAAGTGGAACCTTCCTTAGAGGGCAGCTTGTTACCAGTCTTGGCTTCAGTAAAAGGAATCACTGTCTTCTTCATCACTGACAGCAGCCTAAAGTGATCTATAATTCAAAGACAAGAAACAATTTAAACACTGTAAGTGTTGTAACCTGCAGATCAGTCAGCACAACACTCCAGGATAAGGTGCGTGTGGGTTGTACCTGAGAGCTCCTTCATTCAAGTGCTTTGCCCAGCTGAGCCCAGGATGCTTTGATCCAGAGCCAGGTCCCCACTGCGCTGGCAGCACAGTGCAGCCCAAAAGTCCAGCACCAAGGGTGAGGTCCTGGCTCTGGAGGTCCTTTCAGCACTGCCCTGTGGCTGCAGCCAGGTGAGGATCAAGAGTTTTCTTCATCACTGGAAGTGGACCTCAAGACCACTTTTGCTTGGTGTGTTTCCTATGTGAAATCCCTCCTGGCACTCATCCTCAGTGTCTCCAGAAGTGTGATCCTTTGGTATCCCACCACCTGTCATGTGATGCATGGAGTTGCTGTAATCCTACATTCATTGTCAGGGCAATATTTTCAGGCATCCAGGCTTTGATCTGCACTTGGATTATACAGATGTTTCAAAATTAATCTAACTGTAATGCTGAGTGTTTTGTCCTGGAATGAGTTGGGTTTCTTTCTTCTTCGTGGAGCCTCCTTGGGAAAGGACCCACGCCAGATCAAAGTTTCTTGTAGCACACAAGGATCCCTTGTTTCAAGAGCTGCTACAAATTAGCAGCTGCAGTTAAAATAAAGGGTGGAGGTATTTTTCTTAGCCTCATTTAAAATTGTTTGGAGTAATTAGCCTAGAGTACATTGATAAAATAAAAGCCCCTTAGGGGCTGCCAATTCTGCAAGGATCCCATTCAGCCACACATGGTTGTTGGAAATCTGATCAGGACATGATATGTTGGAGGAAAAGTGGAGCTAAACCACTCTAACCACTCACCACAAGACTGCTTCTGTTGCCCCTGGCAGCTGTAATGAGCTTTAGTGGCACTCATGGATTTCTCCCAGAGTTAATGTGGTGAGAGGATCTACTACATATTCAGACAACAGGAGGTGGGAAGGGAGGCATCCTTCTGGCATGCAGATGTCTAAACTGCATCCTTCACCCATGTATGAACCCCTCTGTATTTCTGGATGTACAAAAGACAAACTGCAGATTACATGGTTAGAAGGCCCAGAGGAGGTCTTTATAGCTGTGGTGCTGCCCTCCAGTCCTGCCCACAGGTGGTGACAGCCCCACCTCCTCATGCCTCTCCAGTACCCACCCCTCTGCTCAGAAACACAGGGTACAAGTGGAGAGCTGCTGTGCTCATCGGTGTGGTGGGTATGGAGGGCTGGGGAAAAAGGCAAAGGTGTAGCTGCCTTGTCTGTCAACTTCATGAAGAATGCTGTTTCCAGTCTACATGACTTAAATCCTATCTTGGCACTTCGCTTTAACTGGCAAAGGCGTGATCCTGCTCCAGATGTGGATCTGTATTGATGCTGGCAATTTGTACTGACCAAGTGAAAGTGCTTATGTAAGGAGGACTCAGATGCAGCCCAGGCTGCAGTGTAACCAGCTGGCACTACTAGTGAGCAGTGGTTCCCTTTGCCCAAACCCGACATTCCTCAGGATTCTCCTTTTATCTTGGCTTTGTGCACTACCTACTGCAATGGCCAAGTAGCCCCACGTGTGTGCCCTGGAAGGGCATTCTGCTCTTATGGATAACAGGACAGAGAAAAGCTCTGCAGAGACAAGAAGGATTCAACTCCGTGGAGCTCTCATGGCTGATGTCTTCCCTTTGCTGTCCTGGAGGTGTTGAGCCAGGCTATAGAGAAGGGACGTTCCCTCACAGCAATGCCTAGGCTGTCACTCAGAGCTCAACTCTTCAAACCTCACATTCCTGTTTTGCAGGAAATATGGGTGTTCAAAAACAAGCATTCTCAACACAGATAAAACCAGCTATTTTCCAAATTATCTGTACAAATGCAAGTCAGAAGAGATCCACCTGGAAAAAGTAATTTTTCTATTTTTTAAAAATCCAGTTAAAAAAACAAATCTTATTTTGCACTTCCTTAAATCTTGTTGTTATTGTTTCATTATTTTTAGTCACTAGTAGAACATAATATGAAAATATAACAGTAAAAATATTATCTTCTTGTCATCAGAAAATCACAGGGAAAGAGGCACATACGCTGTCCCACTTTCCGTTTCAGACAATAGCAATAACAGCTGAGGCAGCTGCAACTGAGCATATATTAGGGCTTTATTTTGTAGCTCAGATTGTCTCCAGTTAATATTGTTTGGCTCCAGGTTGGCTCACAGTTTTGATCATAATTTCTGGTATGCTCTTTCCCTAACCTCTCCCCTCTCCTGAGTCAAATCTCGCTGAAACAAAGCGAGTGCCATTTTCCACCTGGTCTAACTGGCATGGAAAGGAGTGTGGAGCCGAAATGCTCACAGGCTGGTGCATCCAGTCTTTCCACACCACCAACCCCCAGAGCTCCTCCAGGGCAGGACCCTCATCTGCACCCCATGTCTGCAGAGCCGTAATGTGGCTCCACTTCTGCAGCCTGAAGAGATGGAGAAAGCACTCCAGAATGTCTCAGGGACCTGGTGGCAGAGCACAGAGCTGGTGAAAACACAGACATTTAACTCAAGGTGTAACCCTTGTGCTGATCAACCTGCTGTGAAGATAGACAGAAGAGGGGAAACCATAGTGCTGGGCAAACTGGGACCCTGACCTTCCGCACACAGAAAGCCTTGCTGTGGAATGGTTTGAGGACAACTGTCTTGTCCCTTTCAGGTCTTGTAGGGACTGCTATGGACACTCCCAGCTGGCCCCTCTGGGAGTTGGCAAGTGCACTCAGGCTTGTTGCAGTGGCCCTCATGCCACAGGGGATGCAGTGGGCTCCACATTACTAGGGATGCTGAGCTGTGAGCACAGATGGGGAGTTTGGCCAAGAGAGGCTCTGAGTGCGCCGTTGGAGACATGGCCAGGATGTGCGCTTGGGTAACTGGGCCTGGGTCCAGGAGGGGGAGAGGGTTAAGGATGCTTCATGTTTCTTTATTTGTAGGAAATGAATTAATGTGCACAAAACTCCATTGCGCCCACTTAACTTATTTATGAGAAAATCACATAGGTTCAGCTCTGAAGGCATCCAGAGCACTGATTGCCTTTATTCATGGTAACGTGAAGTTTCATTCCAGTCTTTGATGCACTTCCCCACTCCCTCATTATTTGAAGTGTGGTTTTACTCTAAAGACTGCCTGTATAAAATTGGCATCTGCTTCCTTAGCAGATATATTCCATGTGTGAAATCAGAATACTGGTCTAGTGACTTCAATGGCAAGAATTTTTCTCACATGCTCCTTTTTCATGTTGATGGTGCAGAGGCTGAGCTGCACCCTCAGATCTCAGGCAGCAGCAGTATTGCTCTTGCCTTTCGACTCTAAATTTTTACCCAAATGAAGGACTTGTGGACTATTTCCTTGAAAAGGAAAAGTGGCGATGAGAAAGGTTCTTTTGATGCACCTCTGTAAAGCACTAATGGTATGCAATGGTCACAAATCACAGGAAAAGTCAGACAAAAGGGGATAATCTCTTTTCTTACACCCCTATCCCAGTGAGACGCCCTTTCTTTCTTGCATAGCTTTTTATGTTGCACTATTGGTTTTTTTTTGTTTCAAGGACTTCTTTTACATCTTCTCTGCTAGCTCCCCTTGGCTGCTTGGCCTCTTTCTCAAACACATAAGCCTTTGTAAAGGAGAGGCAGTAAAAGCCCTCCCCCCTTCTATGCCTCATGTGTACTTTCATCTGAGGTAGTGACACATACTTGCATTTGATGTGGAGGTTCCTGCAGGTTTAATTATATGGTTTCTTGTGGAATGTAATAGTTTTCTTCAGCTATCAATTGGTGGTCACTGTGGCTGGCCAAAGACAGTATTAAACTTCATTAATACCTGCTCAGTCGGATTCCGTGCTCATTCATCACTCTGCAATCCCATGGAAGACAAGATGGTCCCCAGTGCAGAGGGCTGGGGCACAACGGCATGCACTAGACAGGAGCAATGTGGCATAGCTTGGTCTGCAGGCTGCTTGGGGCTGGGAATGAGACGCAAGGAGAGGAACCTCAGTTTGCCTTTTAGATCTGAAGTCAGTCTTTTTGCTTAACGATTCAGAAAGCTGTGGTTGTCTGAGAAAGAACTTTGCAAAAGCTATTCAGAGTAATGGTATTAAAAAGTTCAGAGATTTTCCCATATTTCTCTGGAGAAATCTAGCCCAGGTTTTGTGGAATTTGAGGGACATGATTGTTTTCTCTGGAAAGGTTTGTTGGGGGCAGGTAGGTTTCAGAAAAGGACGGTGGGAAGCTTTCATGGGTGCTGGCTACCCAGTGTGCTTCAGTACAATGCTCTCTCAGCACCACGGCACTGGGAGTTCTCCAGAGTTGTAGGCTGGTCACACAAATAGTGAAATAGCTATTTGGGACTTATTTAGAGCTAAACAAACAGAAAACACATGAAAAATACAAGGCATTTTGTCTTTGTAAGAACTTGAAGACCCGATGGCTATAAACCTGGGTTCAGCTCCATGCCTGCTTCCCTCTCTTTGTAGGAGAGCATCCTGCGGGATCCTGGAACCTCCATGTAGGACACATGTAGGGAGGAGCTCTGTAAACCTGGTAGTAAAATAGATGCCCTCACCCTGAACTGCCCTATAGCCCCCTGAGCCATTAGCAGCCCCCTTACGTGGTGTGGAGCTTAGAGCAGATGAGGCTCTGACTAATACCATCTACACTAAGTCCTCTTCCCTTATAGTCCCTTCCACTTTATGACAGACTTTATTGCTGCAGCTGTGTGCTGGCCTCATGGTTTCAATGATTTTTCCATAATACCCTCAATCCCTTCCCTGCTCATTGGGCTGAGTGATTGGTTCCTTGCCCTTATATTAAATTATGTTACATTTTTCTGCAGCAAACTGCATTATACTGTATTACAAGCTGGTATTTACCATCTGCTGCCCCAATCTCACTAACAAGCCAAACCCTTTGGAATAAAAGGCATTTTTCCTCAGAACTGACAGTGCCTCCAATGCAGTATTCTCTACAGACCTGAGGCACAGAATTATTTCATGGGGTATCCTGCAAATAGATCCAAGCAGATGCCTGGGCATCCCACAGAACATATCCGTGGCAATGTTTTTGCAGGATTTGTCCTTTCCAAGGTAGACAGTTAAGACAAGCAGCTGTGGCAGTCTTTTTGCTGCCCTCTTATAGAAATTAATATGTCCTTTCACAGGTGTATTTTACTTCCTTCTCCTGATCTGTTCTTTGATGTTGTTTCCAGTTTGATCAGTTCCATAAATCAGTTAGCCACAGGCTTTCCCTCGGAAGGCCATAAATTGCTGACTGCCTCAGAACCACTGGACCATGACACCGACTGCATCTATTTAGGTTTCTAAAAGATGTTCAATACCACTGTCCAACGATTTGCTACATCTGAACCCGATGGAATCCCAAAAGCCATAAATGTCCCAAACCCAGAAGCCCCCTGGCTCTCCCCCCACCTCCCCCCTACAACGCTTGGGAGAGCAAATGAGCCTCACAGGCAGGTTCCTCCCATGGGGAAAGGCAGCCTCTCACTGCTTGATCGCTCCACTGAATCTGTTTTAACCTTGTTGCTTTCATTGATCTAAGTTTGAAATGTAAATTCATTTTAAAAGGTAAACTTCCAGCTCAGCCTTTGGCAATGGTGATGAGAGGGAAGGAAGGGTTGTGATGGTGTTCAGAAATGACCCCAAGAATTCAGGAAGCATCTCATTATCCTTGGCTGGAATGAATTTGCTGTGAATTGGTGCTTTGGGAGTAAATTAAGAAAGGGTAAAAGTGTCCCCAGGTTAGGAGGATACTGAGAAGGTCAAAGTGGAGTGGGTAGCTCAGGCTTTGTCATGAATTCACATACAAAAACCCTATGGCAAGACACCTTAGTTTAAAAGGAGATAGTTGAAGCTAGCAACCCAGTGGCTGAAACTTGGTGCAGATTATTTCTTTATATTAACAAAAGTGTATTTTCTCCCATACATGGGAATGTCTAACCCTTGCTTGCATCTTGCTTTGCAGCTCTTTCACTAAAAGGGGTACCTATTAATCATAGCAGCAGACACAGCTCTGTGCAGAAACATCTGTGTGAGCCCCAGAATGGGCTGTGTTCTTCTAGCCCTGATTTCTACCCAGCTCTACACTTCTTGTCTGTGCTTGCAGTGCAGATTTTTTAATGGCTTGAAGTGTTATTAAAACAGAGCTTGTAAGGAAAGAAGCAGCTTTCACAGACGGAGGAACACAGTGTCAGCAAAAGAAAACTGTCTATCAGCAGCATAACCCTATGTGTGAAATGATTTCTTATCAATATGGCTGTGCCACAAGACAAAGCATTTCCATGTACGTGTGATAGAGTTCAACTGGTTTAGGGCTTCTGGGTTCTAGTCAAGCGCTTCCACTAGTTGGCTGAAAGAGATAAACATACATTTAAATACAAAAATATACCACTATATGTAATAAAAAAATTACTCAAAGATATTATTAGAATACCACATGTTAAGGTTTTTGTTTATAGTGTGTAATTTAATTATAAATATGTAAACAAAGCATGGGCATGCTTTGAACCATTCTGCATGCTCCTGTTCAAGAGCAAGGCTTCAGCCTTCCCCCATCAGCTCTACAGAACATGGACAAAAAATAAAGACATAATTTTTCTGTTCATCTGAGTACCAATACCTGAGTGTGAGCAACCTGAGGGATATAGGAAATTGGGAGAAGAGCCTCGGTAGAAATTTGGGGGCATGAAGGCAAGAGGATTTTTAGAAGGTTATCTCATACTTTGGGAAGTTTGCAAAGAATTTGTGGTTTCACATTAGTCCTCTTAATTGTCTGCAGCTTGGGAAATTACAGGGAAATACTGGAAACTGCAGTGATGCCAAGTGTGATAACCTCTACAGAGAATGTGCTTTACTGGCAGGAGTAACATCCTCCAGAGGACTTAGGAAATTGATTCCTAACTGTCTCCTGGTGAGGTTAAGGCATTAAGTTGTTGGAGTCTGGTACCATCTGACCAGGTTCTTTTAGGTGTTCTACACAAGGAGTGTTTAATGTTAATATCAAATTTCCTTATTTGTAGATATAAGACATTGCATGGGATTCTGATTTAACAGAATGATAAAGCAACAGCAACATGCTGAAAACACAATGCAAACACAATATAGCAAGAGCAACATGCACTTGGATCACAATGCAAACACAATTCCCATTACCCGCTGAAGGCAGCTCAAGCCTCGTGCTCTCTTCAGGGTTCATTTTGTTGACTGGTTGATTTTCAGGCTCCATGTTGGACTGTTGGGGGTTGGACTAGATGATCTTTTGAGGTCCCTTCCAACTCTAAACATTGTGTGATTCTGTGACTGAGACACAAATCCACTTTCAAGCTGGGCCAGCCACTAGATCAATGACAGATTCCTCTGTCCCTTCACAAACAGGAAGAACAAGGGAATAAGGGAAAGACACTTATGGATTAGAAGAAATAAAAGTAAAACAGCTTTAATGAAAATAATAATAATAATAAAATGGAATACACACAAATGTATACAAACGCAGTATTGAACCCAACTCACCTGATGGCAATTACACCACTGTCACCACTGATGCTGTGGAGCAGGAACTGGGGGATGTCCCAGACTGGACTCTGTATCAGATGGGAGCTGTGTTCAGGAGCTGGATTCTGGTGCTGGATTCAGGAACACATGGATTGGGATCAAAGGCAGAATGGGCAGAGTCCTCCTTGGACACCAGCCACTGATGAACAGGCTTGGCCCTCCTGATCCCTCATCTTTATACCAAATATGCCATCTATGGCTGGGATCCCTGGCTGGCCAGTCTGGGGTCCCCTGTCCTGTCCCCTCCTCCCTGCAGGTGCCACTTTCACTTTCTGCCCCCCGCAGCGTGGGCCAGCAGCCCCA
>JANHFX010020304.1:47942-65262 GCA_027560015.1 Chloroceryle amazona
CCTGCGGGCTCCAGCCCCAGGTGCTGTGCCAGGGTGTCAAAGCCAGGCAGCTGTACAGTCTCTGATGGCAGCCCATGAGACAGGGACCTTGCAGGTCTTGACAGTCTCCTGTGTCCATTCTCCTGTCCATCCCCAGGATGTGACAGCATCTCATTATCAAACCTCTCCCACTGGGAAACTTCCCAGACAGTGGAGTTTGAACTGGTTTTCATAATTATCACACCTAGGCTCCAGCCTACTGACTGTTAACAGCAGTCCAAATTAACAGAGTCCTTAGTGCCTTACAACAATAACCGTGGTTAATAAAACTGGGGGAAGTATATAATCACAACAAGGCTGCTATCTATACACAAAGGCAAGATTAATAAACCATTCTCAAGCCTGGGCTAAGTCAATAAAGTGGAGCTGATTGGAAGCCAGGACAGCAGGCAGGTAATCATTAATCTGTACGTGTGATATTGATCTTAAAGACCAGATGTTACTTGAAACCTGTACAGATGCATGGGGTGTCTGGGAGGGCACGGAAGCTGCTGTTACCTTACACCCCTCCATGCAGAGCAGGAAGAGCTGCATTCCTTGTGATTAACCCAGCTTGATCTTTGAAATCTGAGCCCCAAATATTTGCAAGAAAATTGCAACTAAGGCAAAGGATTGAAGTTTGAAAGGTCCTTTAGTTTTACAGTGTGGGACAAGCTTCCTAGGGAGCTTGGGGCAAGACCCTTCACCTCCTAGGACCACACTTTCCCATGTTCAGAGTACTGTTCTTCTCCATATGTATTTCCTTTGCACATCTTATTTTCCAAGAGGAATTAGCACTGAAGTTTTAGAAGGGAAAAACAAGAAGGCAACACTAAATGATACCAAACCCTGAGAGACTTTTCACTTACTTCAAAGAAGAAGAGCACAGATGGTCACAAAAGTAGCAAACATTTCCAAGTTTAAAAGAAGACTTTTCCTAAATACCTGGGTAGTGCTTTGTTACCTGGCTCATACTCAGGATTATTGTATGAGCAGGAACCATATTTCCAGGAATTTTTACTTCACGGCTGTTAATTTGGTAAGTAGAGAAAGAAAGTTTTATATTCTGAGGGCTTTAACAGAGCCCTTTTCCCCAGGATTGGTTGGCCAGTAAAATAATCCCCTTTCCTCTCCTCATCCCAGAGCAATTGCCAAGGTCTTTGGAGGACAGGGAGAGCAAGGGGTGAGGTGCCTTGGGTGATGTGATGTGATGTCCCCCATCAGTGCAGCTTGCCCACCTCTCAGGCAGGTGGGGGAAAGCCCTGGCACATGGGCTCCCACAGCCCGACCCCACCAGCACCCCTTGCTTACTCAAGTCGCAGCCAAGAGCAGACTACTTATTTTACCCTTGTGAAAGTGCTTTAACTTAAGAATAAAATATTGTTTTACCCTCTGCCCTGCTGCTCAGTGTTAGCTTCCATAACTATAACAAACCTCCTAAGCAAACAGGTTTTAAGCTCTGTTTCCAAACCAGGCTGGGTAAGAAGCAAGCAAGCTTCATTAGGTGCGATGGCCAATTCATCACCCCCTCCTCTGTCTCTGCTCCTCCCTGACCCCCAGAAGAGTGCAGATGGGCAGCTCTGAGGGTGTTCATCAAAAGTGGAGATCAGCAGGGCATGCTGTGGATGGGGGGTATGGGAAGGCATCTCCTTGATGGACAGATGGCTGCTTTCTGAGGAAGGATGAGAGACAGAGCTTTGTCTCTCCACTTTACAGCTCACCCTAAACTGAGTAAATGGGGTATTGGTCTCCTTATTTGCATGGAGGGAGGTGGTATTTTAATGGCTTGGAGCCAGCACAAAGTTTCTGCAGGGTTTAAAGCTGTGGAGTTTGAGTGGATCACTTACCTGGAGGAGGGTGAAAGTAGCCCTGCTGTAGCTGCAGCAGCTTGGGTATTCCCAGGTGTGTCACCCATATGACAAACAGGGCTAAAGAAGTTGATTTTGCAAGGTGGCAGTGGCTGGTCGGACTCTTTGCAAGGTGGGGGCAAGTGTCCCCATCATCTCTACAAAGAGCACAGCCCTGGCAGCAAGCAGAGCTGTCAGGGGGAGGGAGGTAGATGATGGAAACTTCTCAGGGGAGGGTTATTAAAGAGACTGAACAGGCTCTGATACATCCAAGCACAAGTAAACATAGCAAAGTCAGGCTCGAGTGCCCTGTTTTGTCTCATGACAGCACCTTCGCAAACATCTCAACCATTTGTTTTCCTTTGTACAGCCCCACATGCCACCACCCAGCACCAACAAATACAAAGCTCCTCACTTTTTAAGCACAGCCTTATGAGGAAATATTGTTACAATGGGCCACAGCTCAAGCCCAGCATGAAGATAAAAATGAACACAGGAATAGCAGGCATGCGAGAGCATGTGTAGAATAGAAGTTGCAAGGGCAAGAGGGGCCAGGAACAATTGCAATGGTTCCCAGGAGCCACATGGGAAGAAAAGGCCTTCAAATACTGAGAAATTCAGGAAACCTGTTAGTAAGAACTAGCTGAGGAGTTCGTAAAAGTTGTTTTATGACTCTTTGGGATGAGATGGCCATCAAATCTGAGCAGGTAAATTTTTTTCTGAGGTGCAGTGATCTGTGTTGCTGCGGTAGCACCACCTTTACCAAAAGGAGCTGCTGTGCCACAACAGGGTCTGTCCTATGGGGCAGGAGCCTTGCAGAGCTTGCATGAAATATGGGACCAGTATCTCCAAGCCCTTGGATATGCATCTGCTCTGCTTGATGTCTGAACAGAACTGACTCCGGAGAATAGGCGCTTAACATCCTTCAAAATTCGCATCTTTTGAAAGACATCCTCACTAGTCAACCCAAACCACTAATGGTTTTGCACATCCTGGCCTCAAGTCTCTGTCTTCTCAGCAAATTCCAATGCCACGGACAGCAAGTCTGGCTGAGAGAAGCAGCTGATGAGGACATCATGTAGACCCAAAGCCATGGATTTAATTTTTAAGGACAGAAGATCACCAATCTGCCTGCAGATTAGTCATTTACCTAGGAAAGTTTTGCCTAGTTGTCACTTGAGCCCACAGGCACAAATTAGACAAATTGAACAATTAGATAATTAGGGGGAACAAAGCTACTAACTGCCATCAGCAAAGAGCAGGATTCACACCAAATTCCTGCTAGGGGAACCAAGTAATGTCATCCAATGTGGGGAACAAAGCTTCACTGCAGCTCCATATTAGACCCAAGGTATTTGGAGAGGGAAGATAGGGAATTCTCTGTCCATTTCACATCCAACATCCTCAAGACCTAGGTTTACCCCACTCCTGTCTCATGCTGTTGATCTCCAAGAACATCCCTCTAGAAGCTCAGAGAAGGAAACTGCATTGCACTGATCCTGCCAGGGCCGTGTTGAAGAATGAGAACTCCTTTGCTATTTCTCTTTGATGGACCTCCAGGAGACCCCGGTAGGTCCAAGATTTCCTTAAGTCCCTGTTTTGCTCCAGCCTGATGTTAAGCTCTTGCTAAGGCCCTGGGAGCTGCTGCTGGAGTGATAACCTCAGCCCTTGCCTAAGCCACTGCTCACCAAGCCCATGCACCCCACCCTGGTGTTGTCATCAGTATTTATCTCCGTTTCCATTTGCAAAGAGCAGCTGCCTTGAAAGAAGTGGAAGCTGAACCACCCATGCTGTCAGTGGGACCATTCACCAGCTGTGGGGTCACTGTCTCATACCTGCACAGGAGCAGGGGGGGTTGTCCTGGGCCTGGCCACCAACAAGAACTCTCCTGGAGACCTCCCCAGGAGGTGCCCCAGGCCTCTTGTGGTTGCAGACTTGGCAGCTGGCACTAGCTGGCCCCACCACACACATCTTTCCCTAAATATTATGTTTTTCAGGGTGTTGGTTTTAGCTGTTGTATTTGGCATGTTTCCTTCATTGCCTCTAGCAGCAATGACTGACTGATAGAAGGAAAATTTGAGGGCATTAGCAGCTTATTCCAGCTCCCCTACTTTGTCTCCTACACACACACGCCACCCCCATCACTGCCATGCCCAGAAACTGGGTCAAGTGTCAAAGACTGGTGTCCACAGCAGTATGTATCTGCATCTTCCTCCTTGCAGAACATTTCCAGGAACAGACTTTCTCTCTGTGCTTTGTTTTGTTCTGTTGTTTGTTTGGTTTTTATAATATTCATCAATTTCTTGGTAGGATGAGATGTGGGGAAGATCAAGACGTTCAGATTTCCCTGTTGGGAGACATGTACAGAACTTTTGTCCTTCTTCATGCTGCAGGCTGGCATTTCAAAACTCCCTCTTAAGTGCCAAAAATGTAGCTATGGTCTCATCAGAGTTCAGATGTGGTGTGCTGCTGGTCTCAAGGACTTCAGTGGATATAATAGTTGCTCCCTGACAGTTTCTGAAAAACTGAGTCTTATTTCTACAGCTACTTTTGAATGTTTTTGGCCACATGGTCAGAAGAAAGAGGAAATGGGAGCTGAAGCGAGGTGAAAAATGAGGGAGAGAAAAGAGTCATCCCTTCTTCCTAACACAGTTCCTCGATCTGTAAAGCTGAGTGGCTTTACAGGAGTTGGAGGTTGAGTCCCCCCTCCCAGGATCACTGCCTGTTGGCACTGCGTGTGCTCCGGGGCTCAGCAGCAGAGACATCCAGCTCCCCTGTTTATGCTGCAGCTACCTCCCAAACACCATCTGAGAATCCAGGCAAGACTAGAGCACTTCTTGTACGGTGTGTGATATCTACAAGTTACAGGATAACTTCTGTCTCCGGGAGCTCACAGGCTAAATTAAGACAACATTGCAGGAAGAGATGTCACAAGAACTGGCAACAAGGAGAAAGGAGGATGGGAAGTAGGAAACTTGCTACAGTGTCATTCTTTTCTGAGCACACTGCCTTTTAGTTTAAAGCAAGCTTTCCTGTTTTCTGGAAGGCTCTCCCAGCACATCTCATTTCTCTCCTGTTTATCTCTGTCAATATCTGGTGCTTATATTGCATCTCTAGCTACATAATGCATCAACTTCACATATGGTATTAGTAAGAACTGAATATCAGCACGGAGTGGTCACAAAGACCATCTAAGTGATTGCATTGCAGAAGGACGCCTGGAACCGGGGTTGTTTTTCCCAGTTGAACTTGATCAGGACACATCCGAGACCATTTTTTGCTCCATTCCTCCTCATCACATACATATTTTCAGGACTCAAAGTCTGGACGGGCAGAACATCACGATGTCAACCAAGGGAAGATGTAAATCTTCTTAAGTAATTTTTAATGAAAAAAAATATTGAGTTACTCTGAGTGCCATAGTTTCTGGGTGGCTGGCTTGAACTTTAGCAATCCATACTTAAAGGGAAATTTTACAGTCTTAATATATTCCAGATGCTCTCCTAGTCCCAGATGAAAGCCCTGTTGTCATTTACCATTATTTTTTTTGTCAGCAGTAGAATTTTATTGTAATACCCCATCTTATTTGTAGTCACTATTAGTCATGAGAGAAACTTCCTCTACAAGTAATCCCTGGGTCACTCTTTGAATGTCCTGTCTCACTCTATTTAATTAAAAAACGTTAACTGCTTGTTGTGTCCAAGACTTGTCTATGTAGTGCATGTATACAATGGCTTTTTACCTGATGAAAACCATTTGCTTCTAGCACTTAGACTAAAAAAAAATAAAGTTATACTCCACAGTAACAATAGTTGGCTTTATAACAACTCTCCTGTGGAATGAAAACAAGAGATTTGCTTTGAAAATAAACCTCCATGAACTTGGATCGACAACAAGGGACATGAAGGTTTACTGCAAAAACACGAAATGTATCTCACGCTGCTAAACTTTGATCGGATGTTCGTTTCTTACAAGGAGAATAGTACTTAAATGTGGCAATTTTAATCCTTTGTTCAGACCGATGGTCTGATTACAGAGGGAAGGGGATTTGAAGGAACACAGTAGAGCAGATTATCAAAGCACAAGTCTTCTGGATGGACCTCTGAGGACCATCCTTATTCAATGAAGAGCAGCTAGAGTCAAAAGTGTTGCTACATGATGGGCTCCATATGACATTCAGTTAGTATGCAAGTTGTAAGCTGCTATGTTATTTTTTTCTTAACCACTGTCTCTGAATATCTGCTTGGATTTTAAAAAGTCAAGTCTTGTTGCTCCTGTTCTTGACTTATTACCTTCCTCATAGGACTCTGGTGTTGCTGACAGCAGCTGTGAGGAGCCTCAGGGACACACACGTTCTCAACGCTGTGGCCGACTCCTGGGCCAGCTCTTCAGCACCAGCAGCAGGTTTCTACTCTTTGGATAGAAAATGAGTTTTCTCTGTCTAGAACAGTGGTAGGGATTAAGTTTGCTGTGTCCTGAAGTGCTGCGTGAGGACTTGATGAGGATGAAGCATGTGTGTGAGTGCTGGGCTGTATTATCAACATGAATGTACTAGCCTGTGAGCCACACCAAGAGTGATCTCTCTGACACACAGGACATTCCCAGGCTGCATCCCACAAGTGAGATGTTCTACAATGTGATGGGAGCCTGTGCAACTATGCTGAGGCAATAGAATGTGATTGCTGCTTTTGAGCAAAGTCTCTGATGGGCAGCCCAACTCCAGGCTGTGACCCTTTCTGTTTCATCACCCAGCCTTTCAGATGCAGCTGGTCAGTGATGCAGCACATGAGCCAGTTGTGTCAGACAGGTGGAGTCAGGGCATGGCTGTAGGATGGTGTGCAGTGGGACCCAGCTGTGCAAGTCTTGCACACATACTCTACGTGTGATTCTGCTAGGAAATCTATCACTAAGGTGTCCAAGACTATGGAGGCTCTATTCTGTGTTAATTCTGCAAGCCCTAGTGATGCTGAACCTTGTCAAGGTGAAACAAGGGCCTCCTAAAAGGACTTATCTGTGCACCCTGCTGTGGCCTCCAGTAGCTGAAAGTCTCCTGAGAAGGAAATGGCTATTGGAGTTCTGTACCTCAATTTACTAACCAATGTTTATTCCATAATTAGTGCCTTTAAGTCTTCACTAGCAACTGGTTTTGTTCGGTGATGGACAAACTGTATTTCATAAGAACCTTTTTTACTCCAAAAATCTAAAGCCAGAAGAATATCTAGAGAAAATACTAAGTACTGGGGAATATGGGCTCTGTGTTGAAGTCCATACCCAGAAATCCCACTGTGAACAGAAGCTTTAATTTACTAATTTAAAGCTGTCTCAGGAATGTACTATGTGAACTGCAGCTGGGATATTCACCTGTAAGAAAACCGGGATGTGGATTTTTGTCGTGGTTTAGACCCATCTGGGAGCTGAGCACCACATGGCTGCTCACTCACCCTCCTCTTTCCCTGTTGAGATGGGAAGGAGAACAGGGAGCGCAAGACAAAAACCCCGTGGGTTGAGATAAGGAGAATTTAATAGAACAATGCAAGAGGAGAAGAAGCAACAGTAAAACCAATAATAGTAAAGAAACAATATACAAAGGGAGTGATACAGAACACACCAGGGTGCTCCTCCAGAGACCCTGGGCTCTGCACAGCCTGCCCCCACCCTTATATAGCAGGTATTGACTATTCCATTGGCTGATTCAGTCTGGCTATGCTGGCTGTGTCCCCTCCAGCTTCTGCTCAAAATTAACCCTATGCTAGCTGAACTTCTTATTTAAAGCTATGGATTAATTTATCTGGGTACAGTGCAAGACAGTGGCCAAGGGGAAAGTAATCCCTGCCCACTCAAGCATTACTTGATCAAAGGGGTCTAGTTGGACTGGAACTCTCATATTTTCTCTACCCTCTGTGTCTCATCTTCTAGTTCTGGTGCTGAGACACCCATGCTACTGCAAAGCCCCAGGGATATGGCTAGAAACATAAAAAGATTTATTTTTAAGTCCTTGTTTATACCATCTGGATGCATTTGAGCGAGTGCAGATTCCTAAAGGGTTGTGAAGGCATGTAATAAATGCCCACGGACTCCAGTCTTTGGGTCCCTCATCTTCCTGTGCAATCTGTTCGCACCTCTGGGTGTAATCAAATGGGTTTTTTAACCTTTTCAAAAGTTTCCTTTAAATTTTACAAACATGCTTAGATCAAGACTTAAATTGCAAGCTAAAATGATATTAGGGAGATAATTAGCATCCAGAGGCAGCACTCAGACTACAGTGATAATGAGATAAAAGTTTGTCAGGTTTCTTCTGTCCTGTAGCTGCAGCTGTGGTTGAATCTTCATGAAGTGGCCAGCAGAAAGTGCTCTCTGTTTAGTTGAGCTCTTCACTGGGTGAAGCTATTCAGACAATCATAATGGAGCCGTGACCAAAGAAAGGAAGAGGGGGATATTCTGCAACTATAGAGTATGAAATGAGCCTTCACATCGTAGAGGCTTAAAGAGGTCACAGCTCCTCTGAATGTTATTGAGACAGTAATGTAGTGTTTCTGAATTTTCTCTTGCACAGCTGTACTGTGTGCTGCTGGTAGGATCAGTGAACAGCATCCAGTTACGGGTAGTACAACTCTATCTGCTGATGTTAGGCTGCTGAGTGAATTTAGACTTTAACTGGAAGGGGATAAACCCCAGTCAGTGGACTGTGCTTTATACATCCTCCTTTCACTTCGGCACCATTACCATCATCCTGGTGATGTCATCAAAAGTGAGCACAAAGCCTCCTGCAATGCCTGCACTGAGAGATGAATGACGACTGACACAAACCAGGCATGGCAGCAACCTCTGAAGCAGCTTTTCCTGATGATTGTGATTAAGATGGTCATTGGAAGACCTCTTCTCTAGCTATATAGAAATAGCACATCAGTGTTTACTACTGACTTAAAACCCAGCAGCCTACTGAGCCATCCTCTGCCACTGAACAGATGACACTGCCACTGGATATTATATATTGCACTGTATTTGAACCTTTTTATGTCTTGAGTTGCTCTGGTATTTTTGAGGAGAGGAACTGTCTAGCTAGGTGAAACCCATTATGGTAATCTTTCTCTGTTACTTTCTAGAAGGCCCACATCTGTAAGCCATAGGTTGGTAACCACTGGTACTTCCTCAGCACCATAACTGGCATACACTGCAATTGGCAATGGACCAGGGGTGAGCCAGGAGAAATACCAGACTTTACTGGATACAGGTCAATGACTCAGCTGAATTACACATGGTCTGCTGATTAAAATCATCCCATGGTACATTCATGGGCCATTACTCAGCAATCCCATACACCAGCTTTCTCTTGCTCTTCCACTTTCTCTGTACTCTGTTGTGGGTTTTTTGTTGGTTTGGTGGTTTGGTTTTTTTTTGGTTGTTTGGTTGTTTGGGGGTTTTTTTTGGTGTTTTTTTCCTTTTTGCTTATGGGATTTCTTTTCCTGAGCTGTGGTCCTATATTCCTCTTATCCTCTTATGCTTCCCTTTTTCTGAACTTTGTTATTTCTACCACGCTTCCCAGCCCAGCTCTGCAGCCCATCACCCTCTGGACCACCTCCAGGCCCCTGACTTCCTACCTGTGTTCCCCAGATCCAGGCTGGTGTGACTGTGGCTGTCAGCAAGTAAATACTTGTTGTAGCTGCTGTGGAGGTTTGTATATGGCAATGCAGTGGCTGATATCACAAATAATAGGTATCAGTTGGAAATAAGACACAAATGTGGAGCAATTCTTTGTTCAATGGGGCAGTCAGAGGCACTGTATTTCCATTATAGATGATGGATTTTCCTCTTAAGTATACATTGCTACTGTCCTTCAATATATGTCAGGTCTTCTTATTTAAGATGGCATTTACACAGTTTTAGTCCATGTTTTTTCTTCTCATCAGTTCATAAAAGTCTCTGTATGTAGAGTTCTACTCCAACCTGTTTAGACAAGGAAAATATTCTTCTCATTTCTGCATATGAAGAGAGAAGGGGCATAAAAAACTCAATGCACTTTAACAAATTGAAAATTACTCTGAAAACAGAGCTTAGACCACTTCCTAGTACATTTTTCCTTAAATATACACAACCTGTGTGGCAATTAACTTTCCCCTTTTTGTCAACATTTATTCCATGAAAGTGGTTGAATCGATTAATGAAATTTTGTTTGCTGAAATAAAAATGTGAAGTCAGGTATTTGAAAGATAATATACACATGGAATGATATTGCTTTTCATCTTTTCTGTCTTGCCATTACACTTCTAAAATAAGAATGAAATACAAGCTTCAAGAATTTGCTGACAATTTTTGGTCTCTGTTCCTTCTACATGTTGTGTGGAACACGAGAGTTCACTAATAGCTCTTCAAGACCCTCTCTTGTAATACTTACAATAAGCCAAATGACAATTGTTGCTACTCTTATTTACCCAAAGAAAAGGGTTTCTTGACTTATTTTCAGCAGTGCAAAGGTCTATTGTCTACCTTCAAGGGCATGTCTCTTGACAGGTCAAAGATGTTCCTGCAGCAGTCAATATAAGACAAGAATTTATATGAGAGGTAACTTGAGTAACCAAAAGTACTTAGACCCAGTCTTGATTCATGCCAGCTCTGTTTCCTCTGCACTGCCTTTGTGACTGACATCATAGCTCCAAGTACCTGGGCCATACTGCCAGCTTTTAGCTTTTGGCTTTGGTGTCTTGGGATGCCAGCATATCCCCGTGTTTCACATGGTGACAAGACAACTCCCCGCACAGAGGATTCATTAAACCTTTTCAAGAAAACCTGTCATCATAGTGCATGAGGTAAGTATTTGCTATTTACATAGCCAGCCAGAAATGTTCTCCCATGCATGCCATTCTCCTACCTGCCTTCCTTCTCTAAACACACAGGTCTGCAATATTATCATGTTTTAACTGGCAAAGCCTCAAGCTTCAATGCTTCTCATTGCAGCTGTGAAAAATGTGATGAAAAAATGAAACCTCTGTTTTGTTTTTGCTTTGCTCTGCAATTAAAATCTGTTAAAATGCTGGGATATCCTCCCTGTTGAACTCTAGCGCAGAAAAAAACCCAATGTAATCAGCAGCTGAGCAGCCTGGTGTCACTCTGTGAAGTCCAGCCAACTCCCCCTTACCATCCCATGACCCATAAATGAAATTTGTGTTCTCTGGCATATACCTGAATGGCATGAGTTGATCTGCCAACAGGTGATCTGAATGTAGTCTACAACTGCTGAGCACTCGGGGGGGGACAGCCCCCAGAGCAGGCACTGACCTGGGTCTCTGTCCTTTGTGCAGCCCCCAGGTCTTATGGGACAGGGAGGCAAAGCCTCTCTGTGGCCCTCATCCCGCTCCGACCTGGCTGAATTGGCACACAGGGTGGAAAGGTGCTGGCTGGAGGAGAGGAAGGGTGTCTGACAGGAGGAGTGCAACTATGTGAGCCTCATTTCCTTTGGAAAGCAAGCTTGGCAAAAAGCATACAGGCCTTTTCTTTTTTTCTTTTTTTTTTTTCTTCTAGAGGGATTTCTCTCTGCAGCTACTAGAAGCCTAAAGAAAAACTTTAGCCCTCTTGGACTCCTCCAACTTTACAGTTTGGGCACTTATAGAATCATGGAATCATAGAATGGTAGGGATAGGAAGGGACCTCTGGAGATCATTGAGTCCAACTCCCCTGCCAATGCAGGGACACCCAGGGCAGGCCACACAGGAACAGATCCAGGAGGGTCTTGAAAGTCTCCAGAGCAGGAGACTCCGCAACCTCTCTGGGCAGCCTGTTCCAGGCTCTGTCACTCTCACAGGGAAGAAGTTTCTCCTCATGTTGAGGTGGAACTTCCTGTGTTCCACCTTATGTGCGCATTCAAGTCTTATTATGCATGGGCATAAGTGATGGGTTGAACCAGGACCTCAGCTTTTAAGTATGGTTGGATGTCACTCTACTAGGAGAGAAGTTGTGAAGGTGTTTGCCTCTGTTGGAGCAATGGGCTCCCTCTCTCTGGGTGCAGCAGCCTATCAGTACCCCCAGGGTGGAGTCTGTGCCCAGGGCCCAGCCTACCATCCTGCTCAGGGAGCTGTGAGAAAGGCTGCTGCCTCTTCAGAAAACCAAAGGCTGTTGTCACAAATGCCAGGGTAATGCATACTGCTTGCAAAAGCCCCTGCCAGAGGAGCCAGGCAGAAAAGGGCAGGCAGAGATTTTCTTCAGATTTCTTTTTATGTGTATGTGAGCAAGAAAGAGACGGAAATTTGCTGTTATTTTTGTTGTCCCTGGTCAAGTTTTAGTTGTAAAGAGTGGGTATAAGCCACACAGCACAAACCCACAGGTCATTCACATGTACATATGTACATAACCAAGGCTGTGGGACTGAGCTGGAGATGCGGAGAGGCTGTGGCACTGCTGAAGGGGTGAGCAGGGACGCTTGGCAGGCTCAGAGCTGACACTGCCTAAGGCAGCTGCATGGATTTCACATCCAGGTGGCTTGAGCAGGGCTGGGGTGGGCACCTCATCCATCCCACTTGGCCAGCCAACAATCTTTAGGAGAGATCGCCCTAGATGGACTCTGCAGAGCTTCTCTCCTTTTTTCCTCACCCCAGAAGATACACAGAATCACATTTTGTTTCTGTGCCAACCACAAACAAGAGTGGAGTCTCAGCACAAGCTGTTCAATGACATGAAGCTGACCACCCTGGGTTCACGGCACATAGGACACCCTGCCTCCCAAAGTGGAAAGCAGCTTCGGAAGGGCAGCACTTTATCATAAAACAATTGTTGTCTGTGTTTGACTGTAAGCAGATTAATGATGAATCAGCTTTTTTATGAATGCCTCTTTTCATCCCTTCCTTAGCCCCCACCTGTGTCTTGCTTTTTAAGACAGATGGTGTAACTTCCTTTGCAACTTCAGTTCCCATTGCTCACTTCTCATCTTGCTGCTGGGGAGCACTCCAGGTAGGGCAGCTCATAAATAAATCTTTCCTTACAATTGCTCAGTGACACATGTAACCTATGAACAATGTTGAGTAAGGAGCTAATTCAAGCTGGAGACCCTTAAGCATGAACTGAATGCACTGAATAAAGACAGCTGGGTTATACATTTTGCTACTTTTGTACAACATGCTTTAAATTAAAATGAATGCATTAAATGTGAACTTAGGTATGATCCAAAAACAAAACTTATGTAGAGTAGGAGTATGAATTCCCAGATACACAAAAGTAGCAGTCAGCTGCTTAAACGGGGTAAGTAAATCAATAAGCAACTGTCATTTCAGGATTAAAATGTGAAGGGAGATGCATTGCAGAAGATACTGCTTCAGTCTTACTCTGTTCCAAATCCCTTGTTCTGAAATAGTATTTCAAAGTCTCTTTTTTTTTCTGAAAGGAGAGACGACTGTAATTTGCAATATGTTTCCACAAACAGCATATGCAGTTCCTCAGGACTTGCATCATTAGAGTTGTGTTAAAAAACCCTGTATACTGCAGAGTAAGGATTTTTTTTACAGTATGGAGGCCTATTAAAAGAGAAACATTTCTTCTTCCCCCTCCCTGAGGTCATGGGAGCTGTTTCCCATAGAGCCCTGTCCAGGAGTTTCTAGTTAAATGTCAGCTATTTTATTAAAATGTCTGTTTTCTGTCAAGGAAACTTAGCACATCTTTAACTGTCAAAAAAGGCTATACAAACATATGCTACAGCAGAGCACAGAATCCATATACATTTGCTAATAACATGCTCTGACTCCCCTGACAAAGATAAGTCGATCAAGTCCTGGAGTTACCACTGTCATCATTAAGGAGCTTTGCACTCGGCTACAGCTAACCACAAAGAAATTCTGCAGGAATCATATTGTCTCTACCCTCACGTCAGGGTTAGGTACACGCTGTGTTATTTGCTATTACTGTCTTGTTTTGAATGGTGCCTGTTATAGCAGGAAGATACAGGGTATCTTTTCTTAATTTTCTACAGTTCAAGCTTGAGTACAGGAAGTTCCACCTCAACAGGAGGAAGAGCTTCGTTACTGGGAGGGTCACAGAGCACTGGAACAGACTTCCCAGAGAGGTTGTGGAGTCTCCTTCTCTGGAGACTTTCAAGCCCTGTCTGATCTGCTCTAGTTCTGTCCTGCTCTGGCAGGGGGGTTGGACTCAATGATCTTTGGAGGTCCCTTCCAACCCCTGCCATTCTGTGATTCTGTGAATTGCAAAAACCAGTCAAGTCAACAGCCCGGCATCAGACCTTGTGTGGTCCCTTCCTACACCAGCACAAAGTCACTTCTTTATCCTGGCAAGTCACGCAGACACTCTCTCCTGCCTACACTGAAACTTATACACCCCATCATCACATCTGAGCACATCTCTATCCCCACTGGGTGTAGCTTCTCACACGCTTGCTTTCTTTTGGTCTCCCTTCCAGTGTATACAATGATTTGAATTTCCTAACAACACACACATGTTATTATAGATTTAAAAGAAGGTAACATCAAAGAAACAGAGTTTATACTGCAGGCAGAAGGTGATGAGGTATTTCCTGGGGAAGTTCAGGCTATGGTCTTAGAGCTGCTAAATGTTGTTGTTCTGAGGAGTTAAATCCTTGGTAATCTTAGGAGGTTTTGTAAGTTTATGTTATGTGCGGTGTTCTTTAACCAGTGTTTAGTATGCAGTATGAGTTATTTGGCTGGGATTTGTACGGTAACCCAGTGACAGGAGAGCAGAATACAGACTGTAAATTTATGGTAGACAAAAGTTTCTAAAGTTCCCACTTGAAAAGGCAGCGTTCTGCGGTACCGCACAGGCACCCTTTGATACCTGCTGCCTCGAGGCACTCTGCCGAACCCACCTTTGGCAGCTTTTGCTGACAGGCCAAAGATCATTTCCCTTTGGGTTTGCACAGAAATCCAGTAAAGCCTAAATACTGTTTAAGGTGCTAACACATTATAAATATTCACTGCTGCCACTGAGTTTGAGAGACAACAAGTAAGTTTGCAGCTATGGAGAGGTGGAAATGGATAAAAAAAAAAAGATGGCTTGTGATTGCTGAGAGGTCCAAGAAGTGTCAGAAAGAAGGCAGGAAGGATGGGAGAGATCCTGGACTTAACAGAGGTCTGGAGAGAAGGTCCAGCCAGGAAATCATTTGGTTTGTACGGACCATCAAGAGACAGGACTTGGCCAGGAGAGATGAACAGGCAGAGAAAGAGAGGTCAGGCTCAAGGTGTGGACAAAATAATGCGGAAAAGAGAAAGAGAAGCAAGGGTAGGTAGAAGCAAAACCAATGTGATACTGAAGCAGAGAGCACTCAAGCATTGTCCGATAGATGGCCAAGTTCCAGATACTACCTTTCATATAGGATGAAGCCAGTTGTGGGGAGGAGAATGCAGGTAAATATAGCCTGAGGTAGAGTAAAAGCATTTTAGCATCACAACAGGGGGGCACTTTGTAATCCTGCAAGAAATCCCACATAAAACAGCTATATACTCCCTATCTTATTATTACAAACAATAAGAGACTTCTCCAATACGTCTGTGCTCCCATGTGGAACTCTGAGGGACACAAAAGGAAATCATGAAACAGAATGAGCACTGGGAGGAGCCGGATGGAACTGCCTACTTAGAGAGCAAAACAAAGGGGCTCTAAGGATAACATGGGGAAAATGCAAAAGGAAGCAGAAAGCCAGGAGGAGTTGGAGGACACATCCAAACCAGGATGCAGAGAGCTTGGTGAGCAGGCCAGGCAGAGCACTGGAAGCTGCTACGTAGCAAAATGAGTGGGACTCGTCACCAGTGGTATGTCTGGGATATTTCCGTGGAGCTTATTTCTTCTGTGGAGGACTAAGGAATAACTGCTCTGGATCACACTCACCGTCCAGCACCTCCTGTGGGAGAACAGCCAGAAGCCACAGCCACAGAGGAACAAAGCCTGAAGCTGACATTAGGGAAAAGATGTTGCAAGGAAAGGTTTCTCCAGGAGTGAGGTGACATGTTCTGCCCCGTGGCCTCAATGTTTCTATCCTTCCCAATGGTCTTTCAGTTTTATTTGGTTTGACAATAGAATGTAAGCAGTTACTAGTTTTCAAGCCAACATTTAATCCTCATCTTTGGAAATCTCTTTAGAATAATACTGCATTCCTGCTAATTACTGCCCCAAATTAGAGAAACTATTGAGTATATGTATTGTTATTTCTTCAGTGTCAGTGTTCCCCTGGTTTCCTGTCTCAAAGTTGCATTGTTCTAGCTGAAGAAGAATTTATTTCAGGATTAGTTGTAAGAAAGATCTGAGATGATTGCTGATTGAGACATAATCCAGCCCCATTTCCACAGAAGTAAGTTCCTGCTGACCTTTCCTGCTTTCTTTTTATTATTTAACATCCTTCCTTTTTCTAGTAAGAGACATACTCATATTTTATAA
This sequence comes from Chloroceryle amazona, assembly GCA_027560015.1. Taxonomy (NCBI): domain Eukaryota; kingdom Metazoa; phylum Chordata; class Aves; order Coraciiformes; family Cerylidae; genus Chloroceryle; species Chloroceryle amazona. The sequence goes on from JANHFX010020304.1 coordinate 64,190, forward strand.
TGACATGATATTTTCATGGAGACATTTTCCTAGTGCTCTGCATGGAGATTTTTTGATTCCTGTCATTATCTATGAAGATTTGCATCTGAGGTTATTATTTTTGTTTCATTTGGCATCTACTTTTGGGAAAGAGCCAAGGGAGGAAGTGACAAATCCATCAGCTTAAGACGGGAAACCCTGGGATTTCAGAGCTGCTCCTATCTTGTTAGAAGTTGCTTTTCCCTTTGGCTATTTGATACTAACATCCTTTCATGGGATAGTTTCTCCATTCACATCATTAAAATATACCATCAAAATATTTATTCATCAAAACCTGACTGGAATAAGTCTAATCTTGCCCATTATATACTCTACCATATTTACACAGCACCCAAGAGAGCAGACCTTACTGGGATGTGGGGGCATGACTGGATATTAAACATAACATAGTAATAACAGTTTTACAAAAAGAATGGATCATTTTTCTTATTGCTATCCTACTTATAAACTATTTTGCCTGGAAAATACTAATTTAATCAAGAGTATCACCTTGTATGCGTATGTTCCTAACACATCTCTGTAGCATCTTTCTTCCTTTGCCTGAGGCATGGTGGAAACATGCAGCAGTCACTCCCCATGAAATATACCATGTATTTCAGCATCAGAGAAAGGGAGATTTTCAGTTTGCTTCTCTCAGTAGCAACTCACAGGGTCTTGAGGAGCTTATTACAGTAGAAAAGGAAATGAGAATAACTGCATTAAGTTGTGCCTATTGCAAGCTCTGGATAGAGATTCAGAATTATAATAAAAACATTGCAAAACAGTATAAATGCCAGTGTGATTAAAAAGCCTCCCTCTAAAGCAAACAAGTCAGAGCACACAGAAGGAGTGTTACATCTGTGCCGAGTTGCACAATATCTAATGTCTCCTACCCGAAGCTCTCACTATCCCATGGAACAGCCTTCAGCAAGACAAAGGCATTTTAGTCCCCAGTCACTGGTCCCAAGAGGCACCAACTGGTGCCTCCACATACATCATAGAATCATAGAATGTTAAGGGCTGGAAGGGACCTCGAAAGATCATCCAGTTCAACC
>JANHFX010020304.1:74126-89812 GCA_027560015.1 Chloroceryle amazona
TGGGAGCCCAAACACCCCTTTGCCAACGGAGTGGCAAGGGGTGGCATGCAGCATCCTGCCTTTAGTGGGAAGTGAAGGATGAAGAGAGATTGGTGGGCAGGATTACCTGCAGGAAGGAGGGAAGAATGACACAGAGGAAGGAGCCAGGTCTGTTGGGGTGGATGGGAATGCCTGGAGAAGGTGGGAGGACAGACACATCTTCACCAGCTCACCTAAGTGATGGCAACTTGTGCTGAGCTCCAGCTGCAGGGTCTGTGATCTGACCCTGCCCCAGGCTGAGCAGGCTGCAGTACCCAAGGTACTGGGTTACCCTCTGAGGAAGAGGATGAAAACAATCTCTTGATTAGCTTTGGGTTAATTAATGGTAGCCTGGTGTAACCTGGGCGAGACAGAGGTCCTACAGGAGATGTGGCATCTGGCTGTGCAAGCAGAGTCTGCCCCTGCGCAGGATGTGACACAGGGAGGCACAGGAGGGTAGCATGAGCATGGATACTGGCCTTTCCTAGCCAAGGGCTTCATCTGGTAGCTTCAATATTTAGGGGACATTATTTTTGTGTTATTTTAAAACATCCTGAAGTTCAACGTAAACAACCATCACAGGCCTGAAGTTGAAAAGCAAGACAGGGCTCATGGTGTGTCGTGTGTGCATGTGGATTTAATTATCAGGGGAACATTAACTAAATAATCCTTCTGCTCAGACTTACTATGGCTCCCAGGACATCATCTGAGAGAAATATCTGACATCTTTTGAGTGTTAAGGCTAAGGACTTCTGACACTTTTTAGAGCTAAACATGTGGGATGCATACAATATATTTTTCCATTCTAATTAGCATTTTCTTTGGCTAAACTGTGCCTGGCCCGAATACTTCTAAGAGACACACTGATTCCACATGCTACATGGGCTGCAGAGGAAAAGACAGTGTAATTATGCAGGATTTTAAGCAGCTTCCACTTAACCAGTGAATGGTGCAACATTAGTCTAAAAGCTTCAACCAGCCTTTGTTGTAAAGTTTCACTGTGGAAAGAGAGAGGGAGAAAGAGAAAAGAAAATGCCCTGAGCTGACTTTGTGGACTGGAGCTGTGTAAAAACCATTGATAAAACCCTGTTTGATCAGTTGAGTGCCATGTTTTGAACAGGAGAAGAGAAGAGGAGAGTTGAATCTTCGTTTGAACGTTGTTCCTTTCCCAGATGCGAACTCAAAAGATCATCTATCCACTTGGTATTTAATTCACAATATTGATGTGCTAAGCTGCTCCCACACACAGTAAATCAAGGAGCAAGGAGCAGAAGATAACTGCCAGCCCATATGGACAGTGACTCGCTTCATTTATTACCCAGGGAAGTGTGTCCATTCTGCAAACAGAAGTGGCATTTTCCTTGCTCGGTGACACTAAGTGTCTTATTACAGCAGGACTTTCAGGGTGTGACACTTACTGACAGCTTGGGCTAAAAGTGCCAAGTGCCCTGTGACTCTTAATTCAGTGAAAGCCAGAGATGGCCACTCATTTCTCTTTAAAGGGCACGGATATACTGCAGTGATGCTAGAAGTTCTCAGGCATTATTTATCTGGGAAACGATGTGTCTGAAAGGGAAAATAAAAGAATTTTGACAAGCTGCCCATGCCAAATGTGAAGTGCTTTGCTGTCTCCTGGAAGCAAGCAGGGGTAAGCCTGAGGAGGTGTGCCTTCCTAGGCCTGCTGGGACACAGCTGGGCTGTCAAACCCAGCCTTTGCCTCTGTTAAAACAGGCCAGAATCTCAAGAGCTCATGAGACGAAAAGCAAGAGATACCTGTTCCATCACCAGCAACAGCACCTCTCCCTTAGCAACCTTCAAACAGCTAATCAAAAAAACAAGCACAGACTGGTGTAAGGCTTCAAACATGCTGTTGCCTTTGCATGTCACTGTCATCCATCCGCACACGCTCCAAAGCCCACAGTCTGGTTCTCAGGTGAGGCACTGGAAAGGCTATTGCCCTTGAAGCTGAGCATCGCACTGCACGATGATGTGGCCCCGTAGTGCAGCGCTGCCTCTCTCTGGGGCAGCCAGAAGCTTTGAACTGCATTTGTTAAGGCCTCAGAACTGAGGCTTTTGGGCTGTGCTTGCTCTGAACTTTTCTTGACCTGCTTGCAGCTTTGTTTTACTTTGTTTTGCTTCATTTAGCTGGGGCAGCAAGTTCTCTAAGTAACCACGTGTGCAGAGCTAATTTGTTTTACTTTTGTGTATCTTTGCGTGGTACAAGCCAACTTGAGTAGAGATAATAGTTATTCTGTGCAGAATGAGACATTTCTGACTAATAACGTAGTGTAAGGGAAGGACAGGTCTGCCACAACTGCCGTCGAAAAGGGGAGACAGAGGATGAGGTGCAGAGGAGCACAGTCGCAGGATGCTGAAGGATCGGGCACGGGCTGGCACTGGCCATTCCACAGCTGTGAAGTTCTCTCCTATAGCCAGTGCAATAAAAGTGGAGCTGGACAAAACTGGTTTTAGGGTAAAAAAGAGAAAAAAGAAATAGCACTCAACATATGTAAAAGACACCATATATAGTAAATTCCAGTGAAACACGGAGCTGCAAACTGGTGGAGAAAGAGAAAAGTGTAAAAAAAAACCAAAACATTAGCAAACTTATGAAAATGACTCCAAGTGGATTCTAGATCAGGGAAGGAGTCCCCATCAACCTGAACATCAGCCTCCTCCCCACAAGGCACTCCAGATGCCCCTGCCTTGCTGCAACACCCCCAGCCCCACCAGACTGAGACCGTCAGGGCATGGAGGAGCATGGGACAGGTGAGCCTGACACCAAGGAAAGGGGTAGAAATTAAGTGTACGTGAATCGATTTTAACTGCACTGTTACTCTTTCTTTTATTTTCTGTAATAATTAGATCTAGACTAGCAGTGATTCTTGAATTGCTTCTAAGGCTTCAGTTACTATAAAGTGAGTTCCTCTTCACCTGAAAATGAGATTTTAATATTTCTGGAATTCATGAAAGGTGGTGACACCAAAATGACACAGAGGTCACAGATAGGAAAGAGTCTACTGGTTTTCTGCAGGTTTGCTCGGGGCTGTCACAATTCCCATGACTGAACTACGGTATGAGGTGACCTGTGGAGATCAGGCGAGGCATGGCTGGGAGCTGCACAGCACAGCATGTTCCTTGCACAGCTATTTTGGCAGGGAGTGGTGGCAGTGGCAAAATTACACCTACCACGAGAAAATCACTGCCTTTCCCAGGAAAGGCAACACAAATGGATCCCACTGAGGAAACAAGAATCCTGGGACAGATGAAGTGCAACCGCATTATTATGTTAAACTACTAAAGATCAGGCCAGAAAATGCTATAGCCAAATTGATTCGGAAGGGCCAAGCTGGATTCATGAGAAGGAGGCTGGCAGAGGACACTATGTGTCTGATTTGTAACTTAAGCCAGGCTGCAGTGATATGGAAACACCAGCTGTCATACTCTTCATGGATGCATAGAAAACATTTAACAAGATTTAATGGGACTGTTTGGATCAAGTGAAGTTGAAGTTTGTTTTTCACAAGACCTTTGCTGATAGTGTTTTTTTATGGACCTTCCCCTGTCAAACTGTTGCCAAAACTCTGCAGGATGCAATTTCTTCTCCGCTTTCCCTGGGAAAAGAAAAGCATTGCAGTTGAGTGGGGCTAATCATACCAGCAGGTATCAAGTCTTTAACAGTCTCTAATCAAGTTCCTTTTCTTTTTTTTACATTGTTCCTTTTTCTTTTCTTTTCTTTTTTTTTTTTTGTGGTCTTCTTTTTATTTTATTTTTTTTTTCTTGCAGCTGCTAGGTCAAGGCACCTGGTAAAACACCAATCACAAAATTATAAGAGGCTTGGGAGGCCTGGGAGACCAGTGTCCAATGTATTATCATGCAATCTGCATCATGTAGAGCTCCAACTACCAGTTCTGTAATCACAGCTTTTATGAACTCCAGGAGCTGCAATATACTTTGAAAACCTAGTTTTGGGATGGATGTATCTAGATGCTGGATTCCAGTCAGCATAACCAGCTCAGTGGAATGAAACTTCTGGATATCATCAGCCTTTGGATCAATAGAAGCACAAGACTTTGGCAACTCTTCGGATGGGCCAACATTTTCAGAGGTCATTGCCAATTTTGCAATACCACATTTTTAGTCTAATGCTCAGACCTATGGCACCTGCTTTACAGATACACAGAAAAGTTAAGTCTTTGCTCCAAAGACCTTACTTTCTAAACACATGGATCCCATACAGGCACGGCTGCTGCTAGAATTAATAGTCTACTAATCATGTTAGCTTTTACTTTTCAGCATATGCTGATGCCACATTTCTGCAGCCAAGTTATCTATAACAAGATGGATAGTTTTGCCTGCTTCTAATTTTCAAGTAATAGTGGGAAAATTTTAGGTTTAATCAGAATAATCTGATATTATTCTGTAGTTTTGTTCTTGGCATTGTTTTCATGATTCAAAATCATTCCCTACTTTCAAACTCTTTATAGAGATGGGTGTAGGTATACCCAAAATTTCCCATCTCTGTCATTATGAGTGGGACTCACTCAAGACATGAGCCAGTTTCACGGTACTTACTGCAGAGACTGGACCTCCTGTGTCACCAGCTCAGCACCAGGGCTCTCACCAGTGATCAACCCAGCAGCCATTCTGCCTTGGACAGGGTCCGTGGGGCAGGAGAGAGGCTGCTGCTGGGGAATATCCCTCCTTGAGCCTTTCTGGAAAGCAGTCTAACCATAGAATGTGCTGCACTGACATACTGCCCTTCCAAAGCAGCTGGCAGTGGGGAGGGCAGGCACAGCAGCTCTCCTGTGCTGGCAGACAGAGGAATCGGAAGGGTGTAGTACTTCATGGGACTGCCATGGTCCTTGCCTGAGTTGGACCACATGCTGTCAAAGAAAAAAGTACTGGGGAATGTTTTGTTGCAGTATTTTCCCTTTCCCATCCTGACAAGATAAATCATAGAGCAGGGTGAGTTCATTATGCTCCATGTTTGTTGTTCTAAGTGAGACAGAAAGAACTAAGACCGATTTTATTTGGCTGGAAAGGGCTGAAAGGCAGCTAATATTAAACACCTCTCATGTGAAGCAGGGACATTGCTACTGAAAGAATTATAATGCCTTAATGTGAACATTAATAAAGTGTTCATGAATAATACATTCTAAATTATTAGCTAGATATTGTCTGTCTGGAGCTCCAACCTTAGCCCATATTTCTCTGGCACTATTTAACCTCGTCACTAATTTAGGGAATTAGAGGCACTAGAAATTCTAGCTGTGGGGGAATACGGATTGACTTAATAGTATAATCCTTGCCCCACTCACACACTGTGTCCCTTTTGCTCCTATAAAAGAGGGTAATAGATAAAATGAAGTCTATAAAATGAAGTCTACACCGAGGCTATGGCCTCTCCACACAAAGAGATGGGGCTTCCACTAACCCAGGCAATGCACTGTCCGTAGGAGCTCGTCAGAAGTGTGGCAGCCAGTTTCCTGCAAGGCTGCAAGTGCCTCCAGCATGGCCCCGCTAATTCCACACACTGTTGACGTGGCCAATGATTGCACTGTGTCTGATGGAGCAGACAGCAAATTCAGCTCATCTCCTCTTGATCGTGAGAGTCAAGATTAGGATTCATTCGAAAACATCTCTCTAGCTGGAATTTTCCAAGCAATGGATGGAGGGGGCAGATAACACTGCTTGTAAAGTGACACTTACACTGGACTTCTGTCCTCTTTCCTCCTTGGCTGCTCAAGTAGCTGTATCCATTTCCAATACCCAGCACACTCTGCATGTAGGTCCTGCACGGCTGCTTCTTGCAGCCGTGAAACCACACCTCTAGCAAGTTTACAGGGTAGAGCTATGCAGGCAGATTGAATGAAGTGGAGGTGTGGCTTTACAGTGTCACTGTAGCTGCTAGTGGCAACTTCTCAGAGCCAGCTTCTTGCCTCAGAGAAAATTTCCCTTTATGGTTAGGCGACTTCTCACTTACCACAGGCTGTGAATGGGACCTTGCTGTGGAAAACATTTTATGATGTAAATGCACAACCCCCGAGTCACTTGTTTGTATAGCTGTATCTTTAGAAATAAGAGTTGCAACCAGAGTAGAGCTTGAAGAGATCCCTGCTGCTGGCCAAACAATGCTTTCAAAGGACTTCCAAACGCTGCTTCATGTGGGATTTGTAAATTGTTCTGCTGTATGAATCACTGTGGCACCCGAGCCCATTTCAGCTAGAGTTTGAAGCATGGTTTATAGTTAAAAACACCATGCAGCTGTAATACAATAACAAAAGTTCCTCTGAGTAGGACTGCCTGCAGTCCTAGGGGCTTTTCTCTGGCTTTCCCAGTCACACCCTTCCCTTAAATCCTCTCCTGGGTCATGCAGCTGACCTCAAGTCCAGGGCCTTTAATGCTTAGTCTAAACCAGCAAAATGATTTTCCAGACCAGAACATTTAGGGTTTGATATATAGATAAGGAGTGAGCTTTAGTACTGTCTCATTTTTGACTCATGAGCAATGCTTGACCTTACTGATGTGCCCCCAGCTGGATTTCAGAAACTGAGCTATCAGAGGAAATATTCATCCTCAAATTCCCAAGCACCACAGGTGGTGTGTGGATGTCACCAGAAGGCCCTGCTGAACGTGTACCCACATGCCTTTCCTCTGCCATACCCCAAACTGCCTCAACCCTTGAGGAGCTTAAACATCTGCAGGCTTTCTGCCACTCTTGGGAGCATCCACAGGTGACAGGTGTTGGCTTTCTTCCAGCAATGTGAGCACCCAGAGTTTTCATTTATCTTGAGCTGATTGTGTTGGAAATGTTCATACTTCCAATATCTTTTTCTTCTTTACCAGTTCTAATAAACCACATAACTTAGGGGAGGGAGATAGCACAACAAACAAAAACCTTAGTTGTGCTCAGTGATCTCTTTAGCAAGCTGGGTGTCTGGTTTTGTCATCAGTCCAGACATCACCCCAGCTTGCAGTCCCCCTTGCAGTGCACAGGAGTGCCTGTGTGCTGCACTGGCCCCACTTAGACCCGCATCCACTTGACGTGATGAAAGTCCACAGGACCAGGTGTGTCTAGGCCAAGCATTCCAGTAAGTGGAATTTATTGTTTTAATATTGCTTTTCCCCATTTCTCTATCAAGGGATCTTCCATCACTAAATCAACATGCTGCAGGAAGACAGAAAACAGGACAAGCACAGGCTGTCTGAAAGTAAAATGGAGCCAAAAAGGTCCTCTGCAATACTGTGTTTTACTACAGCACCAAGGCGACTTAAGAAAGCTGCTCTGTGAGGCCAACAGAAGAAACAGGTCTCAAGAAAGGCTTGCAGTTAGTGTCACGATGACAAGAATGGGTGAAAATCATCCCAGTCTCTACATTAAAGATGGAAATCTAAGGTCCTGCACAGACCAGGAGCAGGAAATCAAGTCCCTCCAGACCAGTGCCTTTAGCATCACACTGGTCACAGAGGAGGGCAGGAAGGTTTGAGGGTGAGCATTTTCTTTGTGCTTTGCTCCTTTGTGCCCAAGGGCAGAAGGACAAGAGCATCTCTTATCTCTGTATCCACTGGCAATTTCTCACTGCCAGAGGAAAGCTGGGCTCTATGACACCCTGTCTTATGGATGGACCAAATGTACCACCCGAGGGAGAGGACAGAAATAGTGCTTCTTCAGTTTTTCCTATCAGCTGTCCATGTTGGAGCCACTAGACCTTTCCCTCCCTGTAAAGTGGCCCATGCAGCTCCTACAGGATACCTGGAAGTGTTCTATTTCTAATAATGCTGAAGGAGATTAGTAGTAGGAGGAGATGGTACGTAGTGCATGAAAAACAGGGTAAAAATATGATCCAGAGGGCTTACAATCTAATTAAAGAGTTCAATTATTTATGTACTCTGTAAAACTGAAAATCCAGGGTAGGCCCATCTGAAAACAAAGCACACCAGATAAATGTGAGCTGCTTCGCACTGGGCTATGTGTATATTTATGTGGAAGACTGAACAAATAAATTAGTGGTTTATTTTGTGATAGTGTAAATACTCCCAAGAACGCTGGCGATCCCAAAGAACTCATCTGGACAGGGATATAATGTGGTGCAGATGTGAAAGTGCTTGAAGGAAAAGAAGGAGTGTCCAAGTCTTTCCTGAGACTCTCCTAACACCCTCATGACAGTGATCTGCCTCAGTGTTGTTGTTGGCATGGCTCACTCAGCAGCCATCACAGCCCAGCTTCATAATTGAAGCTACAGGCCCAATTCATTAAAAGAAGATTTACTGGTGTTATAAGGGTTTTGTTATAGATCTTGTTTTCATAAATGGGGCTCTGCAGTGCATTATGCGTGTGATTTACAGAGGAAAGAGTATTTCTGAGTTATGGAAGAAGTGCCTGTGAGCAAGGTTATTGGGAGTGGGAATAGTTTAGTATCGAAACAAGATTTGGACCTGGGGGAGAAGGAATTCAATCTCCTCCTATCTGCTGGTGTCCCAGGAGATGCCACAGCAAGACATGACTGCACTGAGGTTGTTGTGGTGCTCTGGACACCAGTCTGCTCCTACTACTGTTCTGTGTGCTCCAGTAGATCCAGGGGACATAGCAAGGAGCAGGGCAGGTGCTCCAGCTCCCACAGCTCCCACTGCTCCCTGCCTCCCAAGTGTAGCCCCTCCTGTCCCAGAGAACTGCTTGGCTAAGTGCTGAGACCCTGTAGATGTCTTCTACACCAGAAGTGACTTTCCAGACAGACTTGCAAGTATAGCCCAGCATGGTTAGTAAGGGGGGGTGAAGTTACAGTGTCAGTGACTATAGAAGTTATAGTTCAAGAGACATGATAGATATCTGGGTATGACACAATAAGTAATGTTTAGCAAATAGAGACCTAGCCAAGCAGTGGAGTCTTGGACATGTCATGTCTCATCCTATAATGGATAGCTAGAAAACACGCTCTCCAGTTGTCCCCCCTCTTGCCACTGACTACAAAGGGAGCCAAGGTGACTGGCCCAAGTCAAGATGAAATCCCTTCACAGGTCCCAGTTTAAGCGTAATTGCAACATTCAAATCCCAGTTGCCCCTGTGGCAGAATACAAACAGCATGGCTAAGTACAGTGCTACCTACAAGGCAGGAGCAACTCAACGGCTGGATCCAGGTGAGACAATCCTGAGGACAAACCAAAACTCATCTAGTCTTCTTGTCTCTTCCTTCTAAAACAGTTTATGCCGTTATGGTTAGAGTGCAAAACAACTGGCTAAAATATCCCAGTCCTTTACTGAACCCTTTAGATTTCTGTTATTAAAAGAGCAGCACACAATTTTATTGTAAAACTGTGGAAGCTTCAACTTATTATGGATTTTGTCTCTCAAAATCTGTAAAAGTTTATTATGCAATTGATAAACCTAATGAGTGATGCACAGCTTAGTATCAGCCCCTTCAAAGCAGCTCAAAATCTGTGACAGCCAGGAGTTAACAGACCTAGAGTAGTCAACAAGGGAAACTGATGGATGTTTTGATTTGTGATGCTATGTTATAATTATCTTACTCTTGCAATATCTGATGTGCTGTAGTGACCTACAAGTGAAACACAGAGGGTGTCCTCTACATCCCCAAGCAATTTTCCTGGCCAGATATTGTGCGTACAAATAATTTTCTGGAAACATTCATTCACATCTTTACAAGTAATTCACTTACTATAGGGATATCATAAAGGCCAAAAAAAAAGTTTCTAGGCATTTTAATAAAAAGGAAGTGTGAGGTGAAGCATTTACTGCCTTTCATTTAAGTTATTCTTGTTTTTTTCCAGCAATCAGGAGCTAGTTTCCAGAGGCTCTGCAGGTGTTCAAGTGCACATTGGATTTGACAGGGTCTATTGTTTGTGCCAAGCAGTAGATTTTTAAGCAACATTTTGAAATGTTCACAGAAAAAGGCAATTTTGGACTTGTACAATGGGAGTGATCACACACAAAACCTGAAAGTAAGTTCCACTTGCCCAATGGGAGAACAAGGAGCAAAACTATCCTTATGAGTCACGAATTTGCTCAACTCCACCAGTGTCCAAATATCACATACGAGATATAGGCTTCTCCCATATTGCTTGTGACCAGGGAGTTATCCACCGAGTAATTTTGATTAAGCAAAAATGTTCTAAGCTGTCATAACCTGCTTGTGGCCAATTCAAAAAAGGGAAAAAAAAATATATAAATCATCCAAAACCAATCTTTATTTCAAGAAGTTTATTCTGTTCTAATCACACTGCAACACTCAGGTATACCTTGTCACACTTCACTGGCAAGCCATCAGCAGGAAAATCAAATCCATGTTTTATATTTGCAAACCTCCAAAGAATCATCTAGCAGAGGGGAAGATCCCACATTTCAAATACAAGCTGTCAGACAACAAGCAGTTAACCCGGACAATCCCCCTAGGAGTCATTCCAGGGATCAGCAGATGACGGCTGAATACCATAATTTTAGATCAATCATATTTGACAATCCAATTTCAGGGCTGGGTTTTTTTCTGTGTTGGAGCTGTAAAGTTAGAAGGAGATTAAGAAGTCTGCCTAATAATTGGCATTCCAACATGTCAGAGTCATATCATCACACATAAAACTTATATTAGGTGAACGATGCAGAAGTTGCTAATATGAGTATTCAAAAGCTAGGATAAAAAAAAAAAAAAAAAGAAAGAAAATCAGGTGATTAGTCTCTGTTTTAGCACTTTGAATGACACAGCCATGTTATCCTTCCACAGAAGTCATCACTGTAGTGTCTGTCCTCCACAGAAAACATTGTTTGCAAGACAGTCTGTGAGATTAGCATTGCCACGAGTGAAGATCCCATCTGTGCTCACCCATATACACCATGACAGACAGGGCTTGCCAGAAAATTGATTGCCCTGCTTGAAGTGTGTCTCACCTGATTTTTCAGGATTTTTAAGCATGCCCAAGGCACAAGTCCCACTGGCTTTCAGTGGCACTACCTACCTCTTCAAAAACTATTTGAATGATGTGTTCTGAGTTACTCAGGGACAGGGACAATCCAGCTTTCTGGGGTGGTAATGTCCTTCCTACTGCCGTGCTTCCTTGCTGCAGTGTGTGCTTCCCCACTGTGCTCAGAGAAGATGGACTCTGGGAGGTACTATAATCACAGTCTATAAATGTACCTTGAGGACTGATCTGGTGCTTCAAAGGCTGTTCTTTTGCTCGATGCTCTGCACTATAGCCAGTTCTTTTGACACATTGCAAGCCCTTTCCAGAGAATGAAAGAACTGTCATCCATCTCATGCCCTACCCAAAAAGAGGCACTCAAGAATTTCAGATCATGAAAAAAAAAGAAAAAGAAAAAAGGCATTTTTCTTCCTTAACTTGGATCTTGGGCGTAGCTCAGGCTGAATGTCTGTCATGGAAAATCTCCTCCCCAAACATTTTTTAAAGTTGGCAAAACAAGGAAGACTGGGGTCTTGCAACAGAGAAAACTGTTCAACCCATATAAGTAGAGCCGATGGATCTCTTCAAAATAGCACTTGATATAAGTTTCTCCGCATAGGCTTCAGAGCTAAAAAGGTAAGGACTGGTGTTGTCTAAAGACCTAGAAGGACCGTAGAGGATCCTCTGCATTTTCCTGTAGACATTCACTGAGATTAGACTGACACCAAGAGTTGTACTGAACTAAATTCACAGCCAAAAAGTGATAGTGTCTCTTGGTTAGTGTGAGTAGCCTGCCTCTTCAGATTGAACGGCTGGATTTCAGTTCTACACAAACAACCTGTAGGACTAATTCATTGACTGTAATTGATTACTTATTAAATCAGGGTGACAATGGATATTCACACAAATCAGTTTCTTTCTTCCTACAGATGGTTTCTTCAAAATGTTACTGTTCATTTGCAGAAAGCCCTTTGCAGAAGAGAAAGGAAAAACGCTGGTTTGGCAGTGACTCTGTGAGCACTGCCTTTCTTTACCTGTTGTTCTGAGTGCTAAAGTGTGGGAACTGAAACAGTGACTCAAAAAACGTTCTTCTTGGGATAGCTAATTTTAGATAGATATGCTTGAATATTTACCATCCCAAATTCTGTTCCAGGTTGTTTGCTTTACTTTCTTCTCTATTCTTTTGGATTTAGTTTTCACTGACATGTTTCCCCTAAAACCTCTTACAGTGCAGGAAAGAAGAGCTCCCCAAAGGAAGTTTGTGTAGGTCTTGAAAATAGTACTGCCTTACACATTAGAAGACAGACATGGTTGCAGTGAAGGGCACTATGCTTTTGATCTTTATAAAAGAATAACCTGGGTTTAAAGAACATTCATTTTAAGTAAATAAATCTGTCCAGAAAAAAAAAAAAACAGCACGAAGAGAAGTGTGTGCCCTTTAGAGAGCCGGGAAAGCAGCTGGCCCAGCTTGTGCAGGAAACAAGCTGCAGGTGCTGGGAACAGGCCAGAGGGTGAGATTCTCAGCTGCTGGACTCCAACCTGGCCTTTGCTGCAGTGGGATGGGGAGGATGTGCTTGAGGAAGCAGGGCTCTTGTGATAGCTGACCCTGGAGAGATGTTCACCCCCTCCTGGCTCCAAGGAGCTGAAAGGAGCTGCTTGGCTCTTTGTATCTATCAATCGCAGGTATCTGTCAGGCTGGGTGTTGTGTTTGTTTTTTCTTGTGAAATAAGAGTTAATTTGAGCAATGTTTGTGCAGAGGTAGTGGCTGGCAAGCATTTCCCCCTAGGGCAGCCTGTGCTCCAAATCTGGTCAGCTCAGAAAAAAAAGTCAGATAAATGCTTCTGGAGAGCTGCAGAGGAGAGTCTGATCTATTACACATTTGAAACAAGAGGAGTTTCTATTTCAGAACTTGAAACCTTCTCTTTTCTTCCTTTCCTTTTCTTTCTTTGCTTTCTCTCCTCTGCTGTCATGGCTCTGGATTTTCACCCTTTTCAGTGTCTTTTATATGAATACTCTGCCTTATCATAGGCAGCATTAGAAGGTGAGGGGAGAAGGGGAGACAAAGGGAGTTCAGTTCCCACGTGTTTCTTCCCACCCAGGCAGATCTGAAGTGCTTGGCCTTCACCTCACTTCTATAGTCTGTAACACCAAAGGAATCAGTATAGGTAAAAAATGTTATGCTGCATTGCAAAAGGCTGGAAATTCCAAGGACTGTATGCTGAGCTGAGGCTGATGTATCACAGGTAATGTGATGTCACTGCCTGCCTTTTGTGCCACTGCACAGCAAGAGATGGACCAAGGCATCTGCCCTTCTCCCCCAGCTAAGACAGGAAAGAGAAGGTGTGTAGGAAGCCGGAAAAAAAACCCAAGAAAAACAGATGAAAAGAGTGGAAAACACACTCATAAAGATGTAGTGCTAGTGTAACTTTTTCCTACCTTCAGATATCAAAGTGCTTCACCATTTTGTATGATGGAAATCACAAAAAGCCCATTGTCAAGTTCACCAAGACTGTTTACATCAGAATCAAGGGTGAAAAACTACCTTCATGCTACTGCACTCTTAAAATGTTCCTCTTTCTTCCTCCCAGCTCATCTCATGACAGGGTTCAATATAAATGTCCTCCTCCCCACAAGAGATGTTCACTGAATTCAAAGACCGGAGGAAATCTAAGGTAAACTTTGGGATTGAGATGGATTTTGGGAAAAGTGGAATCAATTTGGCAACATCTCTTCCAAACTTTAAGAAAAATGTGTAAGTGATGGGTGAGCTTACAGAGCAGTCGGGCAATTAGCTGCTCAGTTCAGTGAGTGCTCCCAGTCACCCTGGGACATAGCTCCTCATGAAAGAAATGTCAAGACACAGTTTTCCTCCTCCAGCATCAAGATAACACCCCTAATCCCTTCCCAGCTATTCTTTAGCCATCCTGACACAATCGAGGATAAAAAACAAAGCCAACCTCCACAGACTTTTGTTTATTCCCCGCCTTCAAGCTATTTTCCATGGAAGTGTGAAATGTCAAATTTGTTTACCATGGGTCTGAAACCACAGGACTGGGAATTGGACAATTCAGTTGTGATATCAAAGTCAAATGGGATTATGGGTTACATAATTTGGACTGGGGTATAGGATGCCTGGCATGAAAAGAGCTATGGAGCTCTGTCTGCTAGGGTCTGGCAAGTGGGAGGAAAGTGTGGTTAATCCAATTTTGAAAACAGCCTCTTATTTCTTTGCCTGCATGAGAACCATCACTGGAATAAACTCCAAGTCTTTTGAAACTGTCATTAAAAATAAAAGCTTCTCCCTTGACAGAAGAGTCCAGCAGCTCTGGAGTATGTAAACCCAACCTCATAACCTGGGTATGTATCAGGCAGAGCAGAGAGTCTGGCTGACATGCATTGGCTTTTACTCTTGAGATTCTGGGTTATGTCTCAGTCTCTCCTTCTAAAAGTATCCTATTTTGTATAAATAATATGATATTTGGTAAGAGCAGGAGAAATTGTGTCTGTATAGGCCATTAGTCAGAGTACAATGATTAGTAATTACTGGCATCCCGGTTTAGAAAGAGGAAGGAATTAAAACCAGAGGGTTTTGGCCAGAGTGCACAGTGTCAGTGAGAACAAGCCAGGCCTGACACCAAGGGTGAGGAGAGAAGGTGACTATGGGAGGAAAGCAGGATGTTCTGGAGAGTCAAGTGCTGATAATGTTGTTTCGGCCAAAGTGGAACTAGAGGTGGTGTGTTCAGAACCAGGAGCAGATGTCAGTGAAGTAGAAACAGATGTTCTAAAAGGTTAGTGGTAGATGGTAAATGTGGTGACACTGCTGAGTAATTTCATATATGTTTTCTTGATCACTTCCTAATCCCAGGAAATCCTCTCATAGTGTAGTTATGGGTGCACACACCTTCGGGGAAGTTGCTAAAGCAGAACCAATGTGTCTCAGGGACGCTGAAAGGGCAAACTGGTTGATGGTAGTAGTTGGACTGGTCACCTAGAAGAGCAACAATGGGCCAGGTGCTGTAAAGGGTGCCTCTACAGACCTGAAGAGAGCTGCTGAGGTCAGGTACATGCTCCCAGGTAGGCCTATCCTAAGGAACATTACAGTGAAAGTGGTTTCAGGACAGACATATTGATACAAGCCTCATAGGAAAATACAAGGAAGTGAGAGCTCCAGTGGAAGGTTTTCTGAATTTCTGTTCTCTTTCTGGGTCTGCCAAATGATGCTTTTAATTGTGTGTCACAGCACCTGCTAGAGCAGCAAAGGCACCACACCTAATGTCCCTGGTCTCCCCACCCTCAACTTTTGCTCTTTCTTCCCCTTGTCCAGGCTCCAGTTTAACATAAATTGGAGCCCACCAGGTCCCACATATCCCATCTGTCTCCCATCCAACTCTGACCTATCTCTGAAAACTCCTGTGAAATCCTTTTGCCCTTATGACAGCCTCTGTGTTTCATCTCTCTCACAAGCCTCTTTAATCTTTGGTAAAAGGTGCCTGCCCAGCACACAACGCCCTCCCACTGCACTCTTCCCTGTCTCCCACGCTGCTCAGTAACCCCAAGGCCAAGATGAAGGTCATAGAATCATTAAGGTAGGAAATGACCTTCAAGATCAAGTCCAACCATTTATTAAATATTACCAGAAACACTCAGCCATGTCCTGCAGTGTCACATCTAGGCGTTTTCTGAACCCCTCCAGGGATGGTGATTCCACCCCCTCCCTGGGCAGCCTGTTCCAAGACCTCACCACTCTCTCAGGAAAG